>JBAMYA010066254.1:0-26546 GCA_037176975.1 Arrhamphus sclerolepis
ATTATAGTTAGCAGACTGTTCTTAAAATGTGTAGCATAAATAACGTAGGCAAAATGTCCCTTTTTTTAATTACAAATAATGTATATTTCTAGCAACTATCATTACTCATTGTTTTAAACACCTTAAACATGAAATGCATGCACTTATGGCATTGTCTGTACAATATTTCTCAGCGGATGGCTACGATAGCTTCAGAACACGTCTGCCTTTCTCTCAGTCCAAGGAGAAAAAGGACTAAATCAAGCAAAGGTGGCCTTTCAGGAAGTGATGTCATCAGTAACTTGACTGTCAAAATAAAATCCTCTTAATAAACCCTTCACCTTTTTACTCTTTTTTCTTTTTTCTTTTTATTAACTACCACATATAAATGAATTATTTTAAAGCACATATTACAAGTGAATAACAAAAATGCCTTAGAGGCAACACATTCAGTCCCACATCGGCATGGTTGCAATATTTTACTTTGTGGTATACATCTTATTGAATTCATGTTGTTAGTTTTGCATCTCTTTGTTGGATTATTTTGTTTTGCTTTTCTAAATAAGACCTGACCTATTCCTTAAACTATCCACTGAATGCCAATAGAAAAGTCTGAATTAAAAAATAAATAAATAAAAATTAAATCTTTGGAGTACTACACAAAATGTTTGAACTAATTAAAAAAAATAAAATAAATAAATAATAACTAAAAGGCAACAATACCAACCACAAAAATGTATTTAAACTAAAGATAAATCTCAGCATCCTGCCATTTTACAACTGAAAAAAAGGAAAAGTTGTTGTTGTTGTTGTTGTTGTTTTTTACTCAGAGTAAAGAGAAAAATAAGAGTTATGTGGTTTTGTGGTTGATACAGATGATGTAACTGTGTGGGACAGAGAAAACAGCAGGTTGTCCTAATAGACAAAGTATGGCTTTTCAGTTTAATGACAATCGACAGGGTTATTGCTGGGTAGTATTTCTTCCATGTCAATACGGCAAATGAGTGATTGTCACCTCAAAAGACAAAGGGAAGGATATGATGACACCAGCTGTAGGAAAAAGAAGATAGATGGCTTGAAACTCTGCAGGAAGTGGACAAAATAACATACAAAAACTGCATGGTATTGTACAATGCAATAATTCCTGCTTTTTCAAGTCACAATACTCAATTTCTATTTCAATGTCATCAAAATGTTTGAAATAACTAGTAGTCTTGTTGCACTTATAAGAGTTTCATCTGACAGCCGCCAATATGACTCCAAACTGTTTCTTGCCTTTTGTTCCTTTTCAGATCTTTTGAAAAGGTTTTTCTGAAGCAAAGTGATACCCCGCAGAAACAAACTCTTTGATGTCTCTTCGTAGGGACTTACTGCAGTTTCCTTCTCTTATACACTCCAGCAGGTGGTCTTTCTGTCATATGTGTTTGAATCTGGGGCATCTGGATGATGAATGATTGGTTGAAACAATTTTATTATTATTTTTTAATCCTCTCAAGTGTTTAGCTTTGGCTTTTGAAAGAGCAGCCAAAATATTTTAAGTGATAATAACTGTATTTTTCATTTATTTATTTTTATTGCACTGAAGGAACAGAATTCATAAATATAGTCAGAGTATGTTGAATTGTGGCTACGACACAAAATAAATCCAAGTGTATTTCAGGCTCTAAATGCAGCATCATCACATCATTAGCAGAGTGCTGTCAATGTGCTAATGCATTCAAAAACTGACATTGCTGTAGTGGTGAGCGAGTGCTTTGAAAAGAAAAGAAGTGCCTTTCTTCTTTATTTGAGATTTACACTTTCTTCCTGTTTCTCCATTGTATTTAATGTTATTATTGCTAGGCTTCTATGCTATGTAGACGCACTGATGTTTATGTTATTTCATTGTGCATCCTTATTGGTTGGTTAGCCGACAGAGATCGTAGACGCAGCAACAGGTCATCACATCCTGAGACAATTGCTCCAAATTTCTGGCACTGCTGATAGCAGCCCGTCTTTGGTCACAAGACGATTCTATCTTTCATCTTTGCTCAGCACTTTGGGGTTGTAGGTGTACAGATAAAAAAGTGCTATATAAGTGTCAGCAATTTGCCATCAATGCTCCTGTCTCACTGTGAGAACTACAACTACCATTTTTGAACCACAATGTACCATTTTTCCCACAATTGCCTATCTTTTGAAATTGCATAGAGTGAATCCTGTATTAGATGCATGGTTGCTATGGTAACCAACATACAGATGTAACCAAACCTAAAACAGAGCATGGTGGTGGTGCTGCTGCTTTTGTAGGACCATGGTGGACATTGTTAGAAGAAAGTACCAGAGATGAGGACAGCAGAGAAGTGTCCCTGGTACGTCAGTGCTATGGGGTACATGGTCCAGGCAGGTTAGCTAATGGACAGCTAAGGCTAGCTAATGGAGCAGTCCCCCGTCACTCCCATCACTGTGGTTGGCATAGTTGTTTGTTGCGTCACAAATGACAAAAAAAAAGCATTTGAAATGTTATTTTAGCATCTAGGCTGTTTAATCTGAGATGCATCAGTGCAAATATGATGGGAATCAGATCTGACACCACCTCCATTTGTGTTTTTAATCTAAAAAAAAAGTCACATGTCATTTAGTTTCTTAATCTTCAAACTGTCATAAAACCAATCAATATATGATTTGCATATGCTGAAAACTGGAATTTGGACCGGCAGTATGAGCATAGTCTCACACACCAATAAATAGAGAAGAAAAGGTGCTTATGACTCTGCTGCTCAGCATCATCTACATATGTACATCTTCTGCTTTTGATCCCCATTTTTCTTGTTTTTTTTTCAGTTCAGTCTCATCAAATAAACATAAACCTCTCAAAGAACAAAGGATATCCTGCTTCTTTTAGCCTACCTTTTTTTCTAAAATGTCATTAAAATCATATTTAAACACCATTAACATTATAGATCACCTCACTCAAAATAGTAACCCAAGGTTCTAGCAAAGACAAGGCTCTTCAGTCATGATAAAGTTTCACACAAGTCTTTGGTTTTCCATGACAAACTTCCACTTCCATCATTGTACTGCTGATAAATAATTCAGCAATACCTGAAATTCACTGACAGCATTTCTACATACCAATGCATCAAAGACTGTCGAATTGTGTTAAGATAGGAGAATAAGGTTCTGGGCTGCCCCAGTAAAAGAGCACTACATCATTGTGGTGTTAATAAATAATTTAATGATACCTGAAATTTGCTGACAGCATTTCTACATACCAACGCAGAAAAGACTGTTGAATGGCATGAGGATGTGAGAGTAAGGATCAAGGCTAGCAAAGACCACTGTAGCTGTGTGTTTATTTTCTGTGCTCAAGTCAGAAATGTGAAGCTGACATGTTGCTTTATCTCCTTTTATCACACCAGAACAGACTGAGCTTCAGCTGCTACATCTGCATACTGCATAATACCTACATATTATGCTCACCCGTCATTATGCAACACTGTACAGTATTTGTAACATTTAACAGTTTAGTTTCTTCAGCTCATCACATGATGATTAACTGGAGAAAGCAAATGATAAAAAGGAAAGCATTTGCCTCTTGATTCGCTGTGGACAGACAGAACATTTCCAGGATTATAAACTTTGAAATGTTTTTGGACATACTATAGTCCTCTTGAAGTACATTTTGTTGTTTTCTTGAAGAAACTTGAAATGTTCTACTCACAGAGTTCCAAAGAAAGAAACAAAACTAAACTAAAAACACAGCTGACTGACTGGAGAGGTAAAAACACTGTCATGTGAATTACACTCTGTTTCACCTCTGAGGTTTTTGGTGTGAATTAATCCTATGGTCCTTACAAGCCACTTCAGATGGACATGGACATCCTTATTTATGATTACTGAATTGATTGATAATCCGCCTTTAGCATTCAGCAATTTAGCATCTTCTTGACAATGTTGCTTCAGTTTATTGAGGTTTGTGGACATTTATTTATTTACAGCTCTTAAAACCACTAACACTAGTTCTGACCACATGTGGCAATACAGATCTAGATATTTACAAAATACTGACAATAAAATGCTAATGGGGCGATCCGACACATCTGGAGTAGCCCATGTCTTTAAGTAGGTAGCGCACAGGTTGTATATACAGGACAGTTCCATTTCATTCTTGCTTCTGTCCGGCTTGTGGAATTACATAATTTGTGTTGTGTTGCTTATTGTATTGTACAACTCTCCAGACTATTATTAATACTAGAAATTGAAGATAAATATACACACGTGAATAATGATAATATAGTCTGGTGCTGTAACAAGGACATAGTATAGTTCCTAGGTTGCGTTAAAGTTTTTGCAATTTAGTTTTTCATTTTTGTTTGCCAATTTGCACAACTGCTCAACCTGATAACGGTGAATGAAATAAAAGCCAGAACAAGGTGAAGATCGGAGTCGAGCCTCTACTACCTCTCATCTCAACCCTCATGCATTATGACGCAACAACTCCACTTTGGTCTCTTCATTGTTTCAGAAGTTCATCTCCATGGGTCAGGTTATCACCAGACGAAACCCTTAATGTAGTCAGTGACTAAACTATGATGTAATATCGAGCCAGAGTGGAAAATAAAACTTTGTTCCTATGAAAATGATCTTTTAAACATCTCTGAAAATATTTCAAATTATGATTGCATCAGTAATTCATTTCTTCTTTAAAGTTCTGATTCCAGTTCAACTTTGGAAAAACTCAATAAACCAATTCTGCTAAAAATCAGGACATGGGGAATTCTCCAAGAATTTATGTCTATGGACCATTTAATATCACATTTACACACAGATTCCCAGTTGTTCTTTATTGCCCTAAAAGTAAGTTTAAGAAGTTACATTACAGTGCCTTGCTACTTCCTGTTTGTGTTAGAAGTCGGAGAGATGCAGTGGGACGTTAGCCGCTGGCAACATGATAGCTTATGCTAATTTCCAGAGGTGTCACAAATGTTGCTAAATGTGAGACATACAACATTGTGAAGTATTTAAGGAGTAATCAGATGAAAGCACATGAGGAGTTTATTCAGCCAAAGAAGGCAGGAAGTGCATTAGCCAACTCTGGAGTCTCAGAAGTTCTCCTTTCTGAAAAGGTTTTTAGTTGGTTGGACTGTCTACATAACTCAGTCAACATACTTGGAATTGACAAAACCAACTCTAAACCCCTTATTTGAAACCAGAAACTGAGTTACTCACTCGGAGTGGGTATTTTACCTCTGAATTTGTTGAACGAAGTAATGAGTCAAAAGACAAAATATAAAACTGACAAACACTCAAAGGACAGCAAAACACAAGCGTGTAGATGGTTACCACAGAGGAAGTAACACACCAGGGTAAGTTCTTTCAAAGTAAAACAGGAAATAAAGCTTAACATAAAAGGGTCAAAAAATGAATTCACCACTGCATTATAAACCATATACTGATGATCTACTATATAACAAATTCAACTATACAGATTTTTTTTAATGCAAATTACACATTTAACAGCCTAACTTCCTAGAGACAGTGTGGGTTTTAAAATATCCCATTGAAGAAGCAAAATTCTATTCAGCTACAGATTTCCAACAGGGCTAAACACATAATTATGCACCTTTTATGATAACAACAAGCTATAATGACAGATAAATGCTCTTGAGGAAAGTTATCAGTTATCTCATTGCAGCCTGCAATTTACTTTCCACCAATACAAAGTCCTTTAAAATGAGAAACTACTGGCCTGAGTGTGGAAGCAATCAAATTTCAGTTTGGATGCAGGGTGTTGCCTTCATAGTTGTTAGCTATCTCATTTATTATGCATAGCAGGCTATCTAAGAGAGCAGGTGCAGGCTAGATCTGGGAATTTCCAACAAGAAAGCCATCAGCCAGGTGGTACAGGAGCCCCCATAAAAGCAATGGTCCACTGATCCCACAAGCCATAGTTCAAGCAGACATCCATCTGCACCTCCAGCGATCAATGACCTAATACCCATCCGTGGTCGCTTCATACTAGTTATTCTTTACCACTGCTTGCGGGGTATTTTAATTTTGTTTCATCTGCTTTCTGCTATTTCTCTGGTCCCGACTGCAGAGAGCTGTCTCTAGAGTCAGGACAGAATGTGACAGTGGGTCATTTTGTGACAACTGCTTATTAATGGAAGTGGGGCAGCTTCAATGAACAGCCTTGGGGTTGTCTTTGTGTATATAGCAGGCTTGTATAAAAATCTAGTGTGTGCACAAAAAGCTTTAAACCAGCAACTCTTGTGATGAAAACATCCCATCCAAAAAAGAACAAACAAACAAACAACAAAAAACAAACAACAACAAAAAAGCCCCCATCTAATTATAAGCGATTTAAATTTGAACTTGGTTTAGCTCTTAACTGGTTCTTGTGAACCATTTTATCCAACAAAGTTTTTTTCTAGAAAAAAAGCCTGTCACGCCACCGTTGACTTGATTACTAGACGAACTATCCAGTCATGTGACCCATAGATGTGTACAGAGAGACTTTGAAGCCCATTTTTCCTGTGTGGCGCGATATTGCAAAGAGGTGAGACAAAGCTGCAGAAGCTAACAGCAGAGCCAATGCCTAGCTGTCAGTCAAGCACATCAAATGATGTCCTGTCATCTCATTGGTCAGCTCTATTGCTTAATATGAATTTTTCTGATGTTGTCCAAAAAAAAAAGAAAAAAAAAGAAAAATCCCCCCACTCATACAGTTTCCATTGATGTACAATATACCCACAGATGAAAAAAATGACCAGGGTGTAAATATGTTTAATTATGCTGCAATGTTAGCACTTTTGACATGAGGGTCAATGGGGATACGCAATGTTTTGGAGCCAGCACCTAGTGGTTAGTGGACGAACTGCAACAAAATGTATTTCTGAGATGAGCTTCAACCTGGAAAGTTGCACAATTTACAGTTTGCAGTAAAATATTGGATATCTGCCAAAATTGCATCTGTTTTTTCGCTTTTTTTTGTTTTTATCTGGCTTCTCCCACCCAATTTATAATCCCAAGTGAAATTTAATTTAACCAGAAGACCCTGTTGCTTCCAGCATGGATCAGGGGTTGGGAATATCAGCTTGTTGGACCATCCGGGTGTGAGCAGAATATGGTGGCCAGCAGCAAGTGTCTTACAAAAGGTTTAGTAAGAAAATTGATGAAACTGATAAAATTATAAATTTGTAAAGGGGTTCATCAGCTTGTTCAATTACTTTGATGTATTGTTTTGTTTTCTTTTTTAGCAACCAGTGACCATGCAAATTTGAAAACTGATGTTAGTAGTTTTAAAAAAACAAAAAAAAAAACAAAAAAAAAAAACCTTCATTGCAGGAAAACAACAGATTTTTTTTTTTGAGGAATTGAATATTTATGTGACTCATTCCTTGGAGTAGACAGCTCTCAGCTTCATGACCTCTTCTGTCATAAGTGAAATATTAAATTCAACATTTATTTTTACAAAGCGTCATCTGTGCAACTAACTGTTCATTGTGTTTGTCGAGAGAGGATCCTTTAAAGAGAAGCTAAAATAACCAACAAGAGGATGTACACAAAATTCCCTCCATTTGCTGAAATCATTTACGGTCACTAAAACCAGAACTATGGTCAAAACGTTTTTTTTCTTGTATAAATTATTATATGTTAAACCTGACATTTTTGCTTGTAACAATTACAGCTCTCTTTCACAAAGAGCATGCTGGACCAATGCTTTCAACTCTAAAAACAGAGAGGTTTTAATGCCTGCTGTTCACAGCTGCACGCTTCACTGCAGTCCTTCATCCAGAAGACGTCCAGTGTGACTTTATGATGAAACCCCAAAGCCTCAAAACATCAAAACGTTACTTCACTACATCTGAAGATGCATAGTATATATTCAATAGAATATATTACAAAATTTACACACTACAAATTGTAAAGCCATGATTGGCTACACACTATAAAGCTGTCCTCAATATTTATTGAGACTAGAAGATAAAAATCAGCCTCCTATAAACAATTTGTCGATATGTGTGCAGATGGCACACATATTGACAATAAACACAAATTGAAAGCAAGATTATTTCAATCCTGATGTCTCGTTGACTCATATTAGGGTCAAGGGGACCACAACCTCTAGGGTAGACCTCCAGGTACCCTGGAATTCAACTTTCTCACTTCATGATCCAGGCTGTATTGCTCTCATGAGAAGACGTATGGAACCACATCACACACTGGCTAGGAACGTTTATTAGCCAGAAGCTACTTGACTCATCATTCTTGGCACGTGCATCATAGCAGAGTTGCCAAATATACCACAATTCATCAGAGCAGTCCTACAGGAGCATGACAAATTTTGAAAACGAGATTGAAGGAAACAAGAATGGCAATGAAACTGCTGAGGCAACAGTATGGTGACAACGGCCGTCAGGATGTCCCACAGTGGAAGAGCAACCAACCCACGAGACCTGCACTGTGGAAGTGCTGCAGGTCTTGTACACTTATCAAAAGAATGCAAAACATCCTGTCTGGGGCTCTCTTGATTCAGGAGTAGGATAGAAGTGAGCAAGAGAGCTGAACAGACTTTTTAAGAGCAGTTCAATCTGGAAATTCTGGAAATTTCCGAAATTCCTCCAGCTCTTTGCTCCTGTCACCCGTCTTTTTTTTTTTTTAAATACAATCAGTCGTCTTCAGAATAAAGAAGAGGATAGATTTTCTTAAATATCCAATTGGGCACAAGTGAGAAATGAGAAAATTAGCATTTTATTTAACAGTGTTAAAATGTGTCTAAACGGTAATAATGATAATACATTTTCTTTAAAAGCCCCTTTCAAAGCTCTCAAAGTCACCGTATAAAGATAAGAAACAATTAAACAGCAGATATGACAGAAAGACAAAATAAAATAGGACAATGAAATTACAGAGTATGCTGTCTTGAATGGATACATTTTCAGTTTTAATTTGAACAATGGTAGAGAGTCTGTGTTGTGGATATCTGGTGGAAGCTGCTCTGCTCCCCATGGTGCTGATGCGGGCAGAGGGCATAGTGAGGTGGACGATTTATGTGCTGTCGATGGAAATATGCAGACCAGCTAATAGTACTGATGTGAGCGAAATGGTAAAGAGCTGTCGAGGATGACTCCCAGATTCTTAACCCGAGGCTAGGGGGAAACAGGTAAGCTGTCGATATCCACTAAAATATTTTTACTCTGCAATTTAGATCTTCAGTCATTTTCATTAATGGGTAAAAATGAGGTCTCACTGAAACTTTTACCATATGCTAACCTACTTCTATGTTTTTGCTCACTGCTGAATCTTCAACACTGTCCGTGCCAAACGGACTCCTCAGTGAAGAGGATGTGATGTGTACATGGAATCCATGTTTATTCATCACAGTTACTGGATACAACTGGGTAGCTTTGCTCCAAATCCAGATTGTGCTTGAAGGATATTCCCTTGGATCCTTGGTCAGATTGCGGTGTGGGTGGGAGATGCTTTGAAGCAACCCAGCCACAGTACAAATACATGTTCTACACTGCTGCTCCACTGTTCTGGGTAAGCCCTTAAAATGAATAATGCACCTGCACCAATCAGGATCTGGCATGTATTCACTTAAAAATGGATGATTCTGTTGGGTTTTGCTTTTTATCAGTCTGATTACAAATGCGATGCTAATAAGGACTTCTTTCTAACCCTTTTATTTTGTTCACTCCTACAAATTTATGTGGTATGCAACTTCACCATTTTAAACAGTGGGGGGGAATCCCTACTGGGGTTAAGGTCAAATTAAGGTCAAGTGGGAATGCAAGTCTACGGAAGACTTCTGCTTCCATAAATCTCATTTATTTTGCCCTTTCATTCAGCAACTGGCCTTCATCCTTCCATCCTTTTTTTTTCCCTTTTAACTAAGCAGAGTTACTGAAAACCTGCTGACACACAGCCTATAGCCATATTTATGTATTTCGTCTCTGGAATAATTCCCTTTTTCAGGCGCTGAAATGCCTTCAGGCATGAAAGTAAACCTTATTTTTCATTTACAAGTTTAAAAAAAAAAGTAAAAAAACTATTCTAAGACAGATCTGTTCAAATTCAGTGGACATTTTGTTCTCTTTACTCTGGAAATCCAGGTTTACTGATATAATTATTACCCTCTTCCTGTGGTGCGCAGGTGTCAGAGATGCCGGCCTTTCACCTGAAGATTGCTAAATTGGTCATAAACATAGATAATGTCTTTGTATTTTTAATTAAATGTTTTGAAAATGAAATTGCCAACTCTTTTTAGTTAAATAATGTTTTTTTTGTTTTTTCTGGTACTGCTCCTCCTTCTCTGATTTATTTATTTATTTGTTTATTTTATCTTGTTTTCCATCATGAATAAACAAATAAATTACGTAAATGGTTCGTAAAAAATATTTAATGTTGATGTGCAGAAATTCCGGCAGAATGAAAGGGAAAATTCCTGACATACCTGAAGGCAGCGAAGAGAAATAACAGCTCTGCCCGTGGAGGACTTGACAGGTGTCATTTGTATTCCTTTATTTATTTTCATTATTATTATTTTATTTATTTATTTTTTTCGTGATTCATGCTCTTCCTTGTCAGCTGCCGTAAATGGAAAAATCAAAAATGTCCCTTCTATTGCTTTTCCAGATGACTTCATAGCCCCCCACCCACCCACCCAACACCGGCAGCAAAACTTACCTCACGATTCGCCCTCTATGAAGGCGTGCTGAAGAGATTTATTTGCACTTAAAATATTCACTGAATTGAATGATCTCTTATGGCAGAAATTCCCGTGCTGTGGGAAAGCGGTGTCAGTGTGATGCTGAATGTTAAATGGAGTCGAGGCTTGTCTGAGATGGCCCCTCTGCTGCAGGTGAGATGTAAGATGGTGAGTGGGCTTTTGATTTTAACACTTGCACAATGCCAACGGTGTATTCAAAACATAAGCAATGTATTCAAATCTAAATCCTGACTGTTAGAAGATATTTTGGAATATGGAAATGCATTTTCATGCTGATCTACTGAACACACGGCAAAGCCCACATGACTCATTCATATGACACATCCAGCTTTCGGGTTCATCTCCAGTTGCCCCAGTAGCAGAGACTCCAACCTGCAGATCTGCTATCATGCTTTCCCTTAACCACTGACCCTTTATTTTACTCTCTATGTCACTTTTCTGTTCCTTTTTAGTGTGTTCGTAGAAATAAAATTTGAATATCAGTGTTGTTATTCTGGTTATTAGACATATTTAATGATAATTAGATACTTATGACAAAAAAAACTTGTTCCCTTGGGACAATTCAAGCCATGCAGGGCAGTTATATGTAATGACACATACAAGATATAGGTGGGAAAAAAAGAATAAAAAAAAAGAAAAATCTAAATTGAGATAAATATAGTGCAAATGGCTCTTCTGATATTCTATGTTGGATACCTTTAAAAGCATCATGCTCAAGTCGGCACCATTTATGGACACTCCTTATTTACACAAATGCCACACGGAGGCTTCATACCGATGAAAAGTTCTCAACTACTTTCTTCCTACGACTAACGTACCGTCACCAATGCTGAACCCACGTAAACGTCGCTCTGCGTATAGTTTGTTTCACAAATTTGCTCTGCTCACATTTCATAAACCTATTGACAACAAATGCACGTGCATCTCCAGCTCTGAAGATGCTTCATCTCCTGACTTGTGTGACAGATGCAGATGCATTAGATCTTATGCACAAATATAATTAGACATTGCCACTGAAAGCGCATAGGACCAAATTACAGCCTTGTGCACACATTAATCATACACAACTGTGACATAATCATCACACTGAGCAGAAGAACAAGTTTGAGTCTGTTCTGAATGAGCAAAGTTGTGCGAAAGCATCGCTGACTTTGGATTTTGGATTGCAAGATCAGTAGCTGGTAGATTTAAATGAGGAGGGAGATGTCTGTATGGGTTTGATAAGTGTATATCTTTTTCTGCTTCTTCAGGATAATGGCAAGAGACTTAGATAACCCATGGACTGGAGCGAAGAGACGGTTTATGGACATCCATCAGAGAGTGGAGTGAAATGTGGAAAAAGTGGATCATTAGAGGGAATGAGGCCATCTTGGAAGGAACAAAGAATGAAGGGTGAGTGGATAAAGTAAACTATAATTATAAAAGCATATTGCCCAAAAAAACTGTCCTTGTAATTTTGTGGTGAGTGGCAAGGTGGAATTTAAAAAAAAAAACTGATCCTGTATAAGTCGCAAAAAATCATCATCATAGCACACATGGGTGAAGAAATATGACATCCAGCTTGCAGGTTGTAACTGAGATTTGAGCTGAAAAGGAAGTAAAACTTCTGTGTGAAGGAAAAGTCAAAGTCACGAAAACTCAAGAGTTTGACAGCAAAGAAGCAGAGGATGTAAAAGGCTGATAACAGGAGTCCCCCTTAGTGTCAGAATTTTTGGAAGCCTGGAAGTATGTAAAGGTACATTTAAAGGTATATAAAGAGTGACAAGAGGGGGCTGAGAAAATAGACTTTTTTGTGGTTAGATTTCAACCAGAAGACACTCAAAGTGAGGTCTGTCTGTGATTTGTTGGATGCAGTAATAAGAAGTTTATCCTGAAGCCAATAACAACATTAATTTCCAGTTGCTGGGTTAACAGTGTTCATGGAAAGGTTGGAGAAGTTTTTGTACCATAACCCAACGATAGGTTTCTGATATTTGAAAAAAGCGACTCATGCTCAACATTTATCAGCTCCAACTCACGAAAAAGACGGCGTAGCAGCAGTGTGTAGCCTACATGCTTCAGGGAACGCAGTTCCAGAATTGCAATGAATTACCTTCACAAGCACAAGCAGCTCATTTTATTGGTCAGTCTAACAGGAGCAGCACAGGTCACTAAAGAAGCTGATATGCTGGTAATTACATGAGACACATATAAAATGATAGATTTCCTTAATTATATAAAAGGTAAGACTTCACTGTACAGTACATTACATTCAATCGTTTTTTGGCAAGAGCAGAACACTTAAGTGAAAGAAGGAAAGCGCTTCTAGTTTAACATCTATCCAAAGAAGAATTAGGACAATCGGAATTAGGACAGAATTAGGACAACCCTTTGGACCTGTCAAGCTGTTCAACCCTGGAATACGGTACCTTCAGACTTCAGCTATTATTCAAGAAGATGAAGGCATGTTATCATATACTTATAATAAAATAATGTTATATTCCTTTTGTCATAGAATATGGATCATTGATTTTTCTGTATTTTTGCTTGTTTTTGTCCCATTTCATTTGCTTTCCATGTTTCACATTTTGAGTTATTTCTTTCTTAGTGCATTCTGTTTCATTCGCTTCCTTTGTGCTACAGACTGTCACACCCGCAACTCACTCATCACTTCTCTCAGTATTTCTGTTCCCAGCATTCTTTTGGTCAGGGTCTTTTGCTTTTCTTTTTCTTTCCAATGCAGAGCAGATAATATTTTCATTATTACCTGCCTTATACATATTTTTTTTTTAAAAGAAAAGAACATAAACCTAGGTGTTTGAAGTAACTGCCAGTCAAAAACAAAACTATAACATATGTCCTCCAGTGTGTGATGATATGCATTTACTGAGCTGCTCAGAGTTCTATGATGTCACAATCCAAGATCAGAGTGGAATTACCAGCCTCCTCATCTTTATTGTCACTGAATTTCACATCATGCTGCTTTTCTCTGAAGTGGATGGAACAAAGATGTAATGATGTTTTTGAAAAGAGGCACAGAGCACAGAAGGAGGTGTATTGGAGCCGAGATGCTCTCTTTACTCCTTTAAAACTAGCTGCTGAACAAAGCTGAAAAGAAATAGTTAAAAAGGAAGGTTTTATTCTGTATTCTTGCTGTATTTTGACAAAACCACATCACACATGTGTGTGTGTATATATGTGTGTGTGTATATATATATATAAATATATATATATATACATGTATGCATTTACGTTTAAAACTAAAATTACTCAATTCCTACTTTTAAAAAACTGTAAAAAGTAATAGTAATAATAATAATATTAATAAACGCAAACAAATGAACTGTCTTGGTGGCGTGCAGGAGTTATTGCACAACTCTGTTTTAGATTTCCTCCACTCAGGTAAGAAAAACATGACTTGGCAAACTATATTTCTCTGATAAGAGGTGAGTTAGAGCACAAGGTGCAAAGCATCTAGGAAGAATTTGATATATTGAGACTGTGAAGCAGAAGAAAAAAAATAAAATAAAAATTCTGATGTCGGTGTTATAAGTGAAACTGCAGATATGAAATCTAAGATGTAGAGAATTCAAGTGGTCAAAGCAGCTGTCCAGGCTCTGGACTGTGTCTGACAGCTGTGAGATGGAAGAAAATCAGATGAGATATGTATGAGGTGGAAAGAAGCCTAATTGCTAATCGCTGTTGAGTATCCAGAAGCAAACTTTAGATTTTATGATAAATGAATACATGGCAATTATCCGTGACAGGGAAGGTGGAGCAAGAGGGAGGTTGTGTCCCCTCTGTGAAGGAGGGTGTCCCCCCACAGAGCCATTGATATTGAAGCTGAGCTGGAATATTTGGTTGTTTAAGTGTGGGTGGACGGAAGGAGCTCAGAGATTGTAAATCTTTATTATCCATGCATAAAATTAGAACTCTGTAACCTTGAGAGGAGCAGAGCGAGGCAAGGGAGGAAGCGCTGTGTGGTGTGGAGATTTTAATGCACATAATGCATTATGGGAAGGTGATAAATTTGATTTCAGGAGCCAGATATTTAAAGAGCTGAAAGAAACATTGTTTTTATTAAAAGAGAAAGATGGACAGATGTAGATTTTACATCCTCATGCCAGTGACTACTCTCTTAACTTCACAGCATACGTAGCATGCTCAGATGGACCAGAAGTCCATTGATCACTATGTAATATATCATTGAAAAAAAAATTGAATGGCACAGACTACTGAGGGCCACTGACAGAAATGGATAAACATAACCTCCCTCATAGTATAAAATCAGCTGATGGAAGTATTCCTAGAAAAGAAAAAAAAAGAAAGCAAAACAGGAGCTGTTGTTGAAGTCAGATGGTAATTGTGAACAAGCAGCAAAGAAAAAAAGTTCTGGCAAGAATGGATTGATGTGGTTAATGTCCTGGTTGCCTGTACTCAAGTCATTTTTGACACAAAGTTCAGGATCTATTAAAAATAAATAAAAATTGACAGGAGAATGAAGTGAATTGAAGTCACGTTCTTTTCATTAATTTAACTTCAGTTTATATCAGACGTGTAAATCTGCAGAATAATAAACAGCCAAGAAAAATGAAAAATGTTTTTCAATCAGTCTAATAACTGAGTAAATAAACAGTTCAGAGATGCTTGTGTGTAATGCTGCGTAATATTCCATAATGGATGCAGTGGCACTCCTGGAGAATTAATGGATCAGGATGAAGAGAGAGTTTTAGGGACCTGGGCCTTGATGATGACTAATTAATAGATATTGTTCTTGGATTTATGTGCTGAACTGGGTCCACTGTTAAACAGACCGCACCCCCTACACCCCTCCCTCGTGGGGCATGTTGACCACTCTTTCCAGAGGGAATTAACCCACATGTATGTGCTTGATATGATTAACAATATATAATGTTAAACTGGAAGCATTTTTGATATGATCAGTTTCCTTACAGCATGGTTTTACAGTATGTATAGTTTACAGCAAAGTTGAGTTTCATAAATGTAATTGCTGCACTTGACTGTAGTAATGTTGCAAAAACGGCTGAGTGAAGATGAATTTGTCTGTTTGAACCATCAGTATGTGCATACAATCAATGTGCAAGTTATTTGTGACTCAAACATAGTTCTGACATATTTAGTGCCATGGTGGTCTGGCTCCACACAGAAAAGACCGTTAAGCGTACAAGCGTTTGATAGCTGGGAGCGGGTGATTTATATGCAGAAAGCATTCACAAGGTCCTTTGCATTGACCATTCATGGTAGAATGTGGGTGTGTTGAGGGCAGAATATGCAGGAAATCCACCACGCACACTTTTTTGAGTGTGCCGTCTTCATTTTGTTGTGAGTAAATGAACTCTTAGGAAGAATCCAATGCACAGTTTTATAAATGATTCCCAGGTCTGTTAGTGTACAGGTCTGCAGGTTTGCAGCTTTAACTGACTGCCTGTTCAGGTTGTCTGCAAACGAGAGGACTGTAGATGCAGTTTTGAGCACACTTCAGTGATTGTTAGGTTGTGGCCCAGTGTCAAAAATTGTTGTAAATGATCATCTGCCAAAGTAATCAAATGTGTGGTGTGAAAGAGATTCTTTTACTGCTCTTAAGCTTCCACAGACCATCTGGTTGAAGCAGATGACCATCCTTTTTTTTTTTTCACGTTTTCCCTCCCCACTCTCACTGGCGGATTGCACCGAAGTAAAGACTCTATGCAATCTGTTGGGTTCGTTGGCTTGGCTGTTTAATGAACTGGCATTTCATACATTTTAATCTTTTATACCCAATTGGATTGGAGTTAACCGGATTATGTATCAAAGTGAAATGAATTATGAATTGTAATAAACTGGATCATGAATAGAAATAAATTGTGCAGAATGAATTGGACTCACTTGGAATAAACTTAACCAGATTATGTCTTTGTTTTGAGTGTCTTGAGATGTGTTTGGTGTCAATTGGTGCTATAAGAAAATGAAGTGAACTGAAATTGAATCTCCAGTCACAAATATCGATGGTTTGGGATGACATGTGACTCAACATCCCAATAGCCAATGAGCAAGCAAACCAGATAACATCACCAGATGGGTGTTATGTGCTGGATAAACATGGTAGTGAACAGAACACAACGCAACACAACCCAAACTGTAGTTTATATAGAAAAGAAGAACACACATACAATAATACACTGAAATGCATTTACTTTTCTGAAGTCATGTTCATCAAAAATCTCTTCACTTATGTTATTTACAGTTATGCAGGTCAGGAAGGTTGCCAGAGGTTATAGGAATTATAAGGAATGAAAAGCTACCAAACAAAGCTGTTAAATGTGGATGGTGAAAGAAAATAGTCAAAATCATAAAGGGAAGAGTGCAGGAAGATGCACACGATTTGGAATAAGGTCGGCGTTATAGAGGTATGGAGGTTCCCAAAGGAGAGAAGAAGTATGCATTTAATCAGAAGTGAACTCTGCAACTTTAAAAAGCACTTTTTTTTGTCATGATAGGACAGCATCCAGCTGCCTCTTGGAATCGATAGCAAGAAAAAGAGACGATGGAACATGTCTGATATCATGCAGGCAATATGCAGAAGTAATACTAGTATTGATCAGGGGTCTGCGGAGGGCAAAATAACTTTACAGTCTAAAAATGACATTTGAAGACAAATGTTTTCTACATTCAGTGAAAAGTAGAAAGTTTTGTTTATATTTATTTAAACTGGGCTAGTTACAAGACTGCAGCAGAGGAGGACAGAAGTGGACAGGTAAGAGCCAGGAGTTAGTAATGCAAATAAAATGACGTGGGCGTCACCAAACTCCAAGGACAAAAAAGACCTACGTACCGTCCACTACATGGTACAAAATCAAAACTGTATTTCTGCTTCATTTTTTTTTGTTAAATAGTTTGGGATACTGTGAGTAGAATTTATTGTGCAGTTGTTTGTATAATGAGACCAAGAAGTGACTCACACTTGAAATATAAGACAGGACACACCTACGTCTTCTAGGGCTGTTTATAACTCAACTGCACACATTGAGTTGGGTGCAGCGTTAATTGTTTGAAAGCACTGCAACGATAACAAAATGGGAAGTTTCTTCTTCTCCCCCTGCATTAAGTAAACAGCTCTGCACTCATACTAATTTATACATATATAGCTTAACTGTCTCTAAATAGTCCATCAAGTCCATGATCCAAGACAAAACACCGTTCCAGTCAGCTGCCTCTGCTGAACCTTCATTCAAAAGCAGTCAAAGCAGCAATTTCAGCTAATGTCCATCGTAAACAGGACATTGTTCCTTTAATTGTTTCTGAAGGGCCTTATAGGACGTGGTGGTTACAGAGCTCTGAAACCCATTCATTTCTACGTGTTGCACAGCATGAAAGTGTCTAGGCGTTGATCCAAAGCGAGTGCAGCGCAAGGACATGTGTACCATACCTGCATCCTGTGCTGAATATTGAATTTTGGCACATCAAGTCCAATTACAGATAACCTGACAGACTAGAGAGGTAATGGAGGAGAAGACGATCTTTCCCGAGCTGTAAAATACAAATGAACAGCTTTAACAGATGCTGTCCTGTCCAAAAAGAAGCAGAATTGTGTTTTTTATCTTTTATTATTTCCAGTACTTTCACTTGGAAATGTTTACTTTTGCTGAAGCTGTTGATTATTCCAGATCATGCACAGTTCTGTGAGCTTCTCTCCCCAGCAGGCTGTGAAACTGCACAGGAGTCAGCCTGAATTAGACCTGTAAACAGTCAGTGTATCTGCAGATCCCGGGCGAGCTTTAACTCTGCCAACTCTCGTCTTAGTGACATCGTGGACCCTGGTCCTCATCGTCTTTGATCCAGCTCAAAAGATAGAATGTGGATCCAAGTCTGCAGCTCCAGTTTCTCCTTCAAAAAACAAACAAAAAAAAAAGTCTTAAAAAACAAAGAAAAAATTTGTAGAAGTCTATAAGCCGATCACTTCCTGGAAAGGTTTTTGGTCTCTTAGCAACAAGGGCTCAGTGTGGACACAGTAGTTAGTGCGTGTGCGCCCCATTACCTCTGAATTGCCCACATCCATGTCACAGTCTTTCATTACAGGTAGTTAATGTGACTGCTAGCTTTTCACTTTGCAGTTCCAGGTGACTTTAACATAAGTAGTCCTACAGTTTGTTTTTTTTTACAAAACCTTAAAAGCAATTCTTTAATGATTGTATTTAGTTTTTTGCTCTGTACAGCTAGCGATAAATAGATTTCAAATACAAATATGCACATTAACCTCTGGGAAGTAAAAGTGCAGTGTAGCCCACCTGAAACGGGTACAGCAAATAAATTATCACAAAATATTAGCAAGGCGTTTAAATCTGGTTTACGTTTTTGAGAATTTCTGGATCGAATCTCAGCATGTGGCTTTCTTTGTGGAGTTTGCATGTTGTCCCCGTGCTTGCGTGGGTTTTCACCAGGGATTGAGCTAAAATATCTGGAGAAGGTGTGGAAAAAGGAAAGCTAGTAAGCTTTGATGCTAACTCAGGTGGCCTCATACTCTTTGTAACCAGCAGTTTAAAAGGTCAAATCCATTGGCGCAATTAAAAAATAAACAAAAAAATACAAAAAAACAAACAAAAAAACACTCATTTAAAAGAAATAAAAGTTGATCAAAGTGCTGAGTAATGAGATAAAATTTCTAGTTAAATCAATAATGATCAAACTTCCTCATTTTAGAGCTCTGACTGAGCATCATTGGAGCCAACCACGGCCGCCTGTCACCAGCTAGTCACTAGTCAGTCACTAGTCAGCTAGCAGACCTTCCATTATAATAAACAGCGCAAAAAGACATTATCTTTAAAACAATAGTAATTATGTGTGACTGATTAGAAATGTGGAAGGTCTTGTTTCAAACAACAACTCGATTAAGGCAAGGGCCTTTCACACCATAATACATTTCAATTAAAATATAACTGTACTCTATTCCCTTCGTGTCAAGCAGGTTCTCGCACAGGTAAAAATTAGAGAGACATGATTTCTATACAGAGAATAGTTTTAATTTATTAAGCATTGATTGTTTGTTGGACCCTGTATGGAGGGAGACATACACCTCATGGACAAGGAGAGGGGGGTAATGGCTACCACCCTTGGTACTGGTCCTCACACCCCTTTGTTTTTTTTGACAAACAGCTAAATGTAAACCTTATAAAAACCTTATGAGGGACATGAAAACTCACCACGAGTACAGTTGTCAGTCATGGACACCTAAACTCTCTTTTGAACCAGGCTCTAAATATGCGTATTCCTGCTTTAAGTTGGACATTTTTGAATCGCCAACAGAGACTGGCTGACTTTTGGAAGGATTTTGGCAAAATCATTGCATATTTGGAATACAGTTTTGTATCTGCAGGTCATTGTGCATGCATTTTCATTACAACCTCAAGATTTTTAATGCAGGTTTCTGCTTTTGAAAACTAAAACCTCTATTTTTTTTTACTAAACTCTGTGTTCCGCCCATAAAACAGCTTCTAACACAAAACCCAATGCCATCATCTTTATTCAGTAGCTCCACCGCTTCAGTTACTTTGGCAACTAGCCCTTGTCTGTTGTGTTAAATTCCGCCTATTAAAATAACTGTTCAATCCTAACATATTAACGCTGCAGGCTAATTAAAGCATTCTTGATGAATGTACAAACATTTATCTGTTTTAATCATTTTTTTTAAACAATCTTTCATTCAGTGGAAGCATGAACTGAGCTTGGATTTCACAAACGTGAAATCCAAGCAAAGGCGTGTGAATAAAAAAAAAAAATGGAGAAAAAAAGTCCCTTGGAAGGAGAGTAATTTATTTTATTCAGACACCATGCTGCTGCAGGAAAAATGAATCATATGAAAAATGTATGGACCTTAGGTCTGTTAGAATTACCTGCCAAAATGTTTCATGGTTCCTAATATGCAAATAGCTGAAGGGTAGCCATCGTTAGTGCCGAGGTGCTTCTTTGAATATAGAATTTCAAGTAAAAAAAAGACGACAAACATTTGTCAATCAATTAATTAATCACCAGACTTTGAGGGGTCGCTTTACATCCCTTTCACTTTTTTTTTTTTGCTATTCTCCAGCTTGTTCTTGAGCTTCAGGGTGCTTTCATCTTTAGCACAAGTGCACATGCCTGTGCATCTCATGAAGACCGTCTATGATGTGCTCAAGCTGCGTGACCCACCATATTCTGTGGCTATTACTTCTTTCACCAGAGCGAGCCCATCTTTACCACACAGGAAAAATGAGATTTAAACAGCAGAGAGCTCCGGGGTCAGACCGCGTTGAAGCTCAAGTAACTGCAGAACCAGGAAAAGAAAAAAAGAAAATAAAAAAGGAGGAATGGGGAAACAGTTTCTGAGTATATTTACTGAAAACAAGAATCTCGAAGAGCCTTAAAAAATAAATAAATAATGAAAGGAGTGTATCCTGAGCAAATCTGATATGGATAAGAAATCTTTTTAATTGGTTGTTACTAATGTGGTTTTTCACAGCATAACCGGTGGAGTCACTTTTAATTCTTCAATGCATACTTGGCACAAGCGGAGAGGAAATGACTACATAAACTGTAAATACGTAATTGCCCAGAGAGAGATCTCTTTATCGTCATTTTGAAGACAGATCAATATCTAATCTAATGGAAATTCCTTGAGTTTAATTTCACTGTGCATTCAGAAACAATGGTGTGGCCTTTCAGGAAAAGGTAGAAAAACCTCTGAAGGGGAGATTCAGTCTTGATGTCATCTTTGACATGTTTTTTTTTTTCTTGAAGCTGATCCTTGGAGTTATGCAGCTTGAGACCCATCAGATCTGTTTCCGGAGATTTCTCTTATTTTTCTGCAGTGCAGCACATCAACCTCAGTCCCTTCTCTGATATCTCGCTGCAACACCTTGATACCGCTGAACCCCAACACCTTCCCTGCAGTTGTCTGCAAAAATTGTTTGCTGCAGCCTTCGCCAGGTCAACGACAACAGGGTAGCGAGGAGATGAGTAAGAATGCAGAGGAGATTGCAAAAAAAAAAAGCTTGTTGTTGTGCATTTCAAGGATGACAGCGATTAAAACACCCACTGAACTCTGCAGAATTTCATATACTCGCATAAAAGGATAGAGTCCACAAGGCATTCTTAACTACAGATAAACGTGTAGAGATTTTCATTCACCCAGCTTTCAGTTGTCCTTCAGAGCTAAAATGCTCCCAAATAAGAACAATAACCACAAATCCAAACACTTTTACGAATGCAAACCAGGCATGCTGCAGTGATTTTGGCTGAAGCTGCTGCTCAAGCGTGGCATTTTAGTGTCCTATCACCATTAGCTATGTCTGACACGCTAGCTTAGCATGCGCCCTGTGCCAGGTATAAGAATCAGTTATGGGTATATGTGCAGCAATCTGACATTTAATCCACAGACCACAAAATTTATCATTTCAGTTGTCACCTTCCTTGACCACAGGGTGACTGTCCGCCTTAGCTGTTCCGCAGGGATTACAAAAGTAAACTGCAGCTTTACAGGGACAGAGGAGGTCATTCTAGCACGCTCCTCCTTACATCTCCCACCATCCTTTCTGGTGTCTCTTTGATTCCTTCAGACTTCTGAGCTCTTACTTCATCACTCTGTTACACAAATGCATCCTGCCAGAGATGGTCACATCTGGGATTTCACTGTGTCCTTCTCCTCCTCCTTTCTGACTGAAAGGACATAGTCATCTTATATCAAAAGAAACATGTCCCTTCATGTACTTCTGCTGGTAGAAGTTCCTTGCTTAAAACCTTTATTTTATCATTCTTCCACCAGATCCTCCGTACTCATCTGCAACATTCAGTGCCCACTTTTCTTTGGTCCAAATGTTTGTAATTAATAAAATGCTCTGATGGTACATGTCTAGGGTTAGAGTACATGTCTGGGAGCTGCAAATGTAAGCGATGTCCTCTGAAATTAGCAGTTTGGATGTCTATCAGGTGCTCTGTGCAGGGACACTGGCCAGTAAATCCTATGCGACTCGTTTCAGTGTCCTCTAACCTTCACTGCAACACTCATGTCAAAGGTCAGCGTCCCTGGCCTTCATCCTGTCTGTGGTCCTTCAATCTGGTGTCCCCAGTCTGACAACAGAACAATGTGTAGTCTGAGATTGGACATTGCGTTTCACCCTGCGGGACCTTTGACTGCCAGGAAATGGTCTGTTGCCCTGATTACTGTTTTTATTTATTCTTATTATTTGTTATTTATTTTTCCAGTGAGTGATGGCTGATCAGATGGTCTCAGGTCATGCAGATGTTTGGTTGCTTCTTGTTTTATGTTGGGTGGGTTTTGCATGAGGGGGAACTTCAGTTTTTGTCTATTCAAGATGAATTCAGAAGTGTTTACTTGTGTTTAAAGTTGTTTGTGATTAGTTTACACACGTTTGTAGCATTTCCTGGTTGAGAAGGTCTGTCCTTGGACTTATTCCCTCACTGCTGCTCCATAGCGCCACACCTGGTGACAGGCAGGCACGCATAGAACAACAGTCAACCTCAGACTGTTACTATTTTTGTTTCCTGATTATCAGCTGGTGGCCTGTTTTTAATTTATTGATTTTGTCCATAAATTCCTTATTTTATGTTATTAATTATGAATAATATCAATAATGGATGTGTTGACTGCACCAATACTTATATCCGACGTCCTCGAATGATTTTCCTTTTTTTTTCTCCAAACCTCCAGTAAATACAGCTGAGCCTGTTACATTTCATTTATCTGTCTGAAATATGTTTTATACATCATCCTTAGCTGCTTCAGCGCTTTGTTTTGTTTTTCACTCAAGCTTTACCTGCTGCTACATACTAAAATTATGAATCAACTCTGTAATTTCTCCCACATCAGCTATCTTTTCTTTTACTGCTGCAGTCGTCTTATTGCAGAAAGTCAATAAACGCTCTAAATCAATGAAGAGTAGGAGGATCGCTTCCATTTACTGGCGTTGCCATGGTGAATCACAGTATCTGAGCTCCACTGATGATGCCTTTTTGTAGTCACGGTAACTCGGAGTCAACATACTCAGAGTCATTGAACTAAATCTGAACGCCTGATCTGGAACCGGAAACTCAGTTTGACTCCAACTTAGTTTTTTTGACTCAGAGTTTGCTGAACCTCCTTTCTGAAACAGCTCCAGGTGTTTTGTTTTTTGTTTGTTTGTTTGTTTAACAGCATAGACATTGTTCTGTATGAGAATGTGGTCTAACTAACTAAAAGTCATGGTGAAGCAACTACCCTTTTCTTGAAGTAAATGAAGAAAAAAAAAGATTTATATGAAACAGTATTTCTTTCTTTCTTTCTTTATTGGGGGAGGGGTATTTTTTTTAAATTTTATTTCAATTATTTACAAAACAATTGCAGGTATAAATATCTAACATGTCGCTTTTCTTGATTACTCTATTAGATATTATTGGGTATCTTCAGTTAGGGGAAAAGAAAAGTCCAAACATTATTTTAGTTTTAATTAAATTAATTCCCATTCCATCACAAAAGTCACTGCATTTTTTATTGTAACTGTCCCTATGGATATATATTTTTATTAATCCAAATTATCCAAAACATTTATATTCTATTGTTGTTAGAAGTTCTAATGTAATATTATATTGGAGTAGTTTAGTGTTTCACGGAGGCTTTTTCAGAAATATTTGCAGAATTAATCATTTCTGTGATTTTTTTTCTTCACCTTACACTTCACATGCAACTTCTCTTTGGGCTTCTGTGGAAGCTATAAGTTAAAAGAGGCAGTGAGTTCAAATCATACTGACAGGAAACTGTCATAAAAAAACAGGAATAGTCATAATTAGAATGATAAAATAGTATATAACACAGCCCATGCTTTGTGAATAGCCATCTTTATTTCTTTGGTAACCTCAGCTGGAACAAGGACGAGTTTGCGCATATGACAAACATGAAGTGTCACCTCTGTGCTCAATAAAGTAGGAGCAGATAAATAAAGAACACCATCACCAGACTCTGTTCATTGAAGTGAATTGATTTTTATTCAAAACAGCTGCTCTACAAGATCTGAAAAGCAGAATCTATTTTAGGAAAACCTCCCCCATGTCACATAAAAATCAGGAGCATTTTACTGAAACCTGCAGGGACATAAACATCTCCAGGCAAATGATTCTGCTTATAGTGTCACTTCAAGGTAAAAGTTCAACTTCAGGCTGTGTTCTTTCCATTTTTTTTCTTTGTTCTGTTGAAGCTGTTCTTATCAATAAGACAAGCCTTAAATGTTTTTTTTTTTTCTTTAATACTCTTGCTTCTGGGCATCAGTTATCATTGATGTGCATTTTTCACAATCTTTTTATTTAAATTAATCTGGCTTAGAGGCCTCAAAACACCTGATTCATACTCAAAGTAAAAAAATAAAAACAACCAAACAAACAAAATCCTTCATACATATTGTATAGATGCAAATCACATATTCATCAAATGTTTGTATTTGTTGTTCAAAACTTTCTAGCATGATGTTTGGTAGTAACAATATATTTTACTTTGCGTTGCCATGGTGAAACATGATAACAGAGGTTCACTGATGATTTCTTTGTATAACTGTGCAGAGATGACAGAACTAACTCTAAAACCTTGTTTAGTTTTTTTAAACTCAGTTTGTTCTTCTTCTTTCACTCTTTACATCTTCACTCTCTTTTAGTCTTTACTATGATGCAGTTGTCATATTTTTGGTCATGATTTCTAAAACCTCAGGCTTCAAATTCAGTTTTGTGTAATATGAAACACTCATAAACCCACTCATACTATGTTTCTTTTTATGTATATGTATAGTATGTAGCACTTTATGAATTTATTTTCTAAATTCACACTTCTATGAAAAACTCCAAGGACGATAAGGGGAAATGTGGGGAGAGACAGCCTATGTTATCCTCTGACCCAGCCCTGCAGGTGCATGTGCTCATCTTGGTCACAGTTTGCTGGTTGGATGTTCAGGTTTTGTCCTAAATGGGCAGGTGTCCACACGAATACACACCAATCATCTCAAATACTCAGACTGTAGATATTCAGATTGCTGCTTAAAGCTGGTTAGAACATGAGAGTCCACAGAAAAGACGACAATCTTAACTATTTTTTTAATATTAGAATCCTTTGAATGCACTGGTGTAGACTCTCAGTCATCCAGGTCATGGTAGTTCTCTCCGAGGCTTGGATCAAGGTAACTGGACTTCCATTTTCTTGGTTCTTGACCATGTTTCACGTTCCATCTGGACTGCTTTATCAGTTCAAACTGGCACCAGTCAGGAAGTCCAGTTGCCTTTTTGATACATCTGAATGCACATTCTAGATGATTCAGGCCAACTGTGAGACCACAACAAAAACAAAAACTACATTCAAACAGGGAGTAAAGTAGTATATACCACATTCAGCAGAGTAGTGAAATACCGCATGGTATTGGACATAGCTACACCATGTTTGCCAGAATGAAAGTATTATTTTCACATAGGCTGTTCCATCCTATAAATTTCTGTGACAATGTCCACCCAGGAGTTTAAAGCAGGGCATTCTGGTAACAGCCATTTCCTAAGTGTCTTTACTGGCTACGAGCATCTTCTTCATTAGGTATTTGTCTCTTAAGCCTGCCCCGAGGTATATATCCAAGGTACAAAGTCTTGAACTCAAGAGTGGTGTCATGTTGAAAAAAGTCTTGAATAGCTTTGCGAATGCCTTTCCAAAAGGTCTTTTATAATGGAACATTCCATGAAGATATGGTGGTGGTTTGCAGGCTGATGCCCACATTTTCCCCAGTGAGAAGGGATGTTATCACCACTGTAGGAAGACAGAACTGGTGTGACAAAATATCTTCCAATTAAACTCTCTCCAGCCCTCTGAGCTGGTGCACTT
>JBAMYA010066265.1:3646-54215 GCA_037176975.1 Arrhamphus sclerolepis
TAGCAGCCCACAAAGGTTCAGTTTAAATTTTAACAGCTTCTCATTAAAGTTTTTTTTTATTTTTTATTTTTTTATTATTATTAAAAAGACAAAACCCTTTCGTTTGTAATGGGCTACATAAGACCCATCTACACAGGGCTGAATTAAAATGTCTGATCTCCACACAGAAGGTTTGATGTCATGGTCACATAAGAACAAATGACTCAAAATATCTCACATTGCATTACCTCATAAATCTGGGTGTCTGATTACCTATGTGAGGTGTATTCAAAGTGATAAACTGAACCATGTACATTGTGAAACGTTGGGCATTTCTTTATTGCTTTAGGGCTGTTTAGATCACCTGATTGTGTGTAACTGCTAATGTAATGCACCATGATTTGGGCAGTTATTAAATATATAATTCCAAATCAGTGTAGTAATCTGGAGCCTAATGTTTCACTCAAACAGCTGATACAGTGATGGGAGGAGGGTGTATGAAGATGGACTCATGAGTGATGGAGGCCTGAGTGGATTTTATTTCGCTATACACAAATTTAATATATCTACTCTTGTAGATACTGAGAGATTAAGCGCTCTACATCTGTGTGTGTGCATCAGCTTTGTACAACTGGAAATCAATGGCAACCCTACACCATGCAGGAAAAGCAGATCCCAAAGCCTTCTAGCTTTGGCTTTCACTCAAAACGCAGATTTTAAAGGCAACATTACCTCGCTGCGCAACAATTCCAGTTGATTGATGGTCAAAAGTCATATGCCTGTATTACATTTGTTTTGTTTTTTTAATCTGTGCATTATTTTGTAATCCATTTGTGTTGCCATAATTTTAAATCCATATTTTCTAACCTTGTTAACATGTTCATACAATGTATTACAAGACGTATTATGAGCAAAACTAGAAGTCATGACAGTGTCATTGTGGAAGGTGGAGGGTTCTTATAAGTCAGCTGCGAGGCAATATGCATATTATATGTGCATATATATATATATATATGTATATGTGTGTGTGTCTGTGTGTGTGCAAAACATAACAATTCACTCCTATTAGTAGTTTTATGGGGCTTCGTTCATTTGTATGTGTCTCCATAGCTGCATTCTCTTTAGCAGGGGTCCAGGGTAAAACCTTGCAAGCTAGAACTGTGACAGGCCAACCAACTCCTCAGTCCTTATGTCTCTGTTTATAGCAGCCAATAAATCAAAGAAAATGGCAATGATGAAGAAATGAAAAGAAGAAGAAATGGATTAAATTGATGAGGTCAGCAGTGAAGGAGCTGAGAGTTGCCTCCCTGCTGTGGGTTAGGTACTTCAGCACTCTAAAAACCTCTGGATGGGCCGTTGTATTGACTTAGTGCTGATTAGGTGCTCAAATGATCTCTTCTCCTCTGCCATTTTCTTCTCTTATTGATTGTCAGTTAGCAGACAGTGAAAGTGGTGCATTACCGCTACTTCTGTGGATACCAAGTAAATGGAGACTCAGTAGCTGAGAGGATGTTGGTCCTGTTATAATTCCAGGTCTTACTTTATCTTAACACTGTAAAACTACAGCCAAATAAGTCTGAAAGTCCAACCTTTCTTTTTTTAACATGCTGATGTTATAATAGATGTTAAATGTGACTGCAGATGAGTGTGCACACACACGTATTACTACTCCTACCAGCTTCATGGATGCCACTGGTCTCTGGCATTTACTGAAGATGAAATGCAGTTCATTAAAAATGAGGGATTTTCATCACTTACAACTAGACATTTTTCCTGGATTTAATGTTCTTGCTTTGGTTCTGCTTTCAGTTCCGCGCACCATTCAAATACACACATAAGCAGTCATGCACACTTCCTGTTGGCATCCTCTTCTCATCCTGCATGAAGTTTGTCTGTAGGCATTCAGTTGTTTTGAAAACACCGTCCAA
This sequence comes from Arrhamphus sclerolepis, assembly GCA_037176975.1. Lineage (NCBI taxonomy): Eukaryota > Metazoa > Chordata > Actinopteri > Beloniformes > Hemiramphidae > Arrhamphus > Arrhamphus sclerolepis. The sequence goes on from JBAMYA010066265.1 coordinate 5,554, forward strand.
CCACATTCCATCTCTTTGGGTCGTCAGTCAAAGTCAGGAAGTCCTGACCTCCACCTGACGGTTGGGGGTGGGAGTCGGAGTGCCTGCTGAGGGTGGGGGAAGTGCATGCAGATCCATGGTGTTTGGGAATTATGATACGCAACTTCAAATTTCAATTACAAAATCAGAATTGACTCAGCGACCAATCTTCACCGGTCTGTTGCAAAAAAAATGCTCTAAAAATAGGCTATTCTTTAATAGCAGCCCACAAAGGTTCAGTTTAAATTTTAACAGCTTCTCATTAAAGTTTTTTTTTATTTTTTATTTTTTTATTAATTAAATAATTAATTATTATGCAAATATTTTTTTAATCCTGTTCTCAGGTAAACTGACGCTTCACTGCCTTTCCTGTGAAGCATTAGTGAGATATTTGACAAGATATTTTCACCACAAAGCAACTATTACTATTTTACTTATATGGTATTGATATTACATTTAGCTTCATTTTCAAATCTCTAATACAACTCCTCTTAAAAGTTTCTGTGAAATACAATTATTACAGATTCTGTAAGATTCTGTAGCAGTCCTGTCAATTCTATATTTATTTATGGGGTAAATTGATTCATAATTAATCAATTAAACTCGTTGGGGCACCACCCTTCTTTTAAAAGGGAAAAAGAAATCTCATGTGAAAAGTAATTCCAACCTTGGATTGGTTCGGGTACATCAAAGACACGAAGGAACATTTATTAAAAGGAATGCTCAAATATAACAGACAGTGAGATAAATATATATGTTCAGGATAAAATGTACATAAAACAACCTTAATAATGTGATCATTCCTAAGAAACGTATCAACTAACCTAATTAAAGGTGGAGAGTAAATGGAGGAAGAGTGGAGAGGAGGGGGAGATTTTCTTTAGAGTTCCTGACAAAAATTGAGGTGTATAAGAAAGAATTTTTGTCTATAAGCCAGGATCTTAGGAGTAACAAAACTGAATACAACTAATGGAAATTTATGGTTAACTTTAAGTGGAATAAAAAAGGGTCTTGGCTTTCTCAATCCTGCTTTATTAGCACACCAAATCAGCGCACGAAGGGACCGGACCAAATCAGCCAAAGAAATACCAGGCAAATCGCTGAAACGACGTCAGACTACCGTGGAACTCTGCAATCTGGCGTCACCCTCTGACGATTCTAGGAGATGACCTGCAGGTCATATCTGGTCTCTGGTGGCCCTTGGGTCCGCTGGTCTCAGGGGTGATGGCTGGGCAGCCGTGCAGGTTGATGAGGCGGGAAGTTTGAGTTTGGAATGCTGGCCACACGAATGACAAAAGGAAATTTCGCCTCGATCTGTGCGGCAAGATGAATCAGGCAGAACGAAGAAAGACGTAATAAAAAATTATATTTTAACACAAAGAAAAAAGAATGCCCTCATCCCTGGCTTTTGAGCGGGTAAGCAAAATGTTATTAAAGTCTCGTCAAGAGGTTACGGGAGAACATCCATCCACCCATCCATTTTCTATACCCGCTATGTCCTGTTCAGGGTCACGGGGGTCTGCTGGAGCCTATCCCAGCTCACATTGGGCGAAAGGCAGGGGTACACCCTGGACAGGTCGCCAGTCCATCGCAGGGCTACGGGAGAACAATGATGCCGAAACTCTGGACACTGGTGAACAACTAAAAAAATTAGGAATACTGATGAGAGGCAAAAACACTCCATAGAAGAGAGCAAAACGAAGCAAAAACATAGAAACTTAACAAAAACAAACCCAAAAAAACCCAACCAGAGCATGCTGGTTTTGCATCGACTGGTGGGCATAAGCCAGCAGAGGCCAGGATGTTTCAGCCAGTCTACACAGCTCGGGGGTTTTGGTTTAGTTTAGGGGCTTCTTCTTGATTGGATGAAGTTTTATTGTGCAGAAGTTAAACTTTTGTTCTCACTCCCGTCTGCATCTTCGGGACTGACAAAGAGTTTTACAGATTTTAACTGTCTAAAAATAGATATTTCTATCCTCAGTTCTGACAGCTGGTTTCCCAGAAAACCTATTCGTACGCATCATATGGGTCATACACGCATGTAAAAAGTTTGTATCAGAGGAACAGGGAATAAAGATTAACATCAACATGAGGCTTCCAGGGCTGTAACAACAGATTTAAACACTGAAATATACTTGGCACTTCAAAATAACGACGGATAGAGAACAATAATCCAGGGGATCCAGATTGATGTTCACTGACTTTCTGATGAAATTTAACCAACATTAAATGACATATTCCATTCTAAATTTCTAATTTAACACATAGTTTAGATTCATTCACTCATGTGAAGGTGTTGAATACTGTAATGAGAGTTAACGACACATATGGGATTTTGGTAATGAGGTTTTCCCTCATGCTTCTGTCCATGCAAGACCAGATGAGAGGAACCTCCAGGACAAAATACTGCTTTGTTTCTGATCATTTTACCATATAGTTGCAAGGCGGCCATGAGATTTATATGATTCTTGTCTAGCTTATATACCGTTGAGATTTGTCTGTCCATCCTCATGACTTGTCATGAGTGAGTCCAGAGTCCAGGCTTATTCTGAAGCATCTTGGTTGATTTTCGATTTCCTCTCAACTTCCCCACGTGCCAAGCCCAGGGGAAACAAAAAGGCCGTTGTTGATCAGTGGTGTGGTTTTCTTTAAAAGTGCAGATTGAGGTTATCATTTGGGTAGTTTGTTGACATTTTCCTTGACCCAAGAGATTAAAGGAAAATCCTTCCAGACTATCGTTCCTTTGTGTATTCCAGGGAGTGTTTGGAGCTCGTACGTTTTATTGTCAGCAGTTGCCCAGCAGGGGTTGTGTTTCCTGTCTTTCATCCTCCTTTTCCACCAATGCAGTCTGTAGATCGTCACTTGTAGTCTCAGATGGTCGTGAAGGCTCAGGACCCTTACAGTCATTTCATAACAAGTCAGAACTGGGCCCCAAAGAAAAATGAACAACATGGACTCTGCCCATGACAATGTACTCAAATATTCCCCTCTAATATCACTATAATATCATATCCTGCCTTCCTTTTGCTCTTTATCGTCCCAGCAGACTCAAAGTTTCCCACACCGGTTAAAGCTAATTAGTCAGAAGTTGGTCCTTGACATTCAGCTGAATAAAACAACAAACATCCAAATAACACAAGATAACCTAGTGAAAGAATGTGACTTTAACCACCAGAAAACATACTCTGCATTTTAGATGGCTGAAATGAACAGATCTGCTGCTCTGGTCCATGACACAAACAAGAATCTTGTTGGTAAAGGCTCTGCTGCCTGTCCCAGGTCCAACTTGCAGTCTAGGTGCACTCACCAGACGTACAATAAATCTTTCAGTCCCAGCTGACAGGCGCTCATTTTACTTATTTGTTCTTGCTTGTTTCGCAGCTCTCTTACTGACTCTTTGTGCGCAGCCGTCAGTTTCAGTTTTTCTGTGTGTTGTAGGAATGTCGCTGTATAGTTTTACTCAACGCTCAAATTACCACGACCCAGGTTTCCTTACAGTCTCAACTTTGAACTCTGTCTTCTATTCAGTCTTTATTAAAACTTAATTTAGGCTTGCGTGTTAAGTATGAGCTGGTTAATAATTGATTTGTATGCATAATCGTTTACATGCATGCTGCGATTACTTAAGTGAATTATCAGCATGTATTGTTGGATGCGTTATTGGACATGCTTGACATGAAAGGAAAACTGTAAGTTAAAAAACTTGTTGACGGTTGAGTTCTGTAGATATTTGATATTTGCTTGTTTGTCAGGAGCTCCGATTCAAAGGAGAACCTGCATTACTGGGAGAACCTGCATTTATGCATATAACACACACTTTTGATCTTACGACTCTGAAGACAAAATAATCAAAAATAAATCAACCAACTGAAAGTAAAAACCACTGAACTGACAAGTGGGGATGGCCTGAAAATAAAAATGAGTTTATTACTCTCTAAACAACAACTCGAAGAAGAGGTTGAGGAAAAAAAGATCCCATCTCTATTGCCTTTTCTTGTCGCTGCCTCCAGGTGGGAAAACCCGTTCCCGTCACACCCCTCAGTCAAAATTACAACCCGGATGTGGAGCTTCATATCTCCTACTGAGAAGTCTGTCAGACAAATCACGTAGGCTTCATCTTTTCACCAACAGCAACTAACTTCTGCTCCAGCTTTTTGTCTCAGTAGTTGTTTGTTTTTGTTTGTTTTTTTTAATAAATGATTCATGCAAGAACAGATCTTCCTTCCCACAAAACATATTTTTGGTCATTTCATTTTGGCAGAAGCAAGTTTCAGCAACATTTTCTCATTTGATACTCCCATAAGTGTAATTTAGTAACATATTTGCACATCATGAGAGGTTTTTACCTGCTCAGACATTTGTTATGTTGCTCTGCTCCAGCCCTGCGTGGAAGCTAGCTTTAGCCACAGAAATGAGGATATGGTGCAGAACTATTTCACCTGGTTTCAGACACTCAAACCGACACACAGTTTGTAAAGTGTTTCTAAAAAAGAAGCATATTTTCTGTGTGTAAGTAGTAGTTGAAAATGTTCTGATTACTTTGGAATTCTGAGGCTTCTTTCAAAAGTTGTTTCGGGTCAGCTGCATATCAAAGGATCATTTGTAGTTTCTTTTTTCTTCTTCTTCCAAGAAGGGCGAGGCCTGTGAACGAGAATGGCAGGAATGTCACTGTCATGTCTGCACTCGTCTTCCGCGGCTCACCCGTGTCATCCTTCAGTTTCTTTCATCTTTCTTGGCAAAAATCAAATTTACAACAAAATCAAGCCACAATTGCCACTTTCTTTTCCTCCTTAACTCGAATCATTCTCCATTCATTTCCACGTTTATCACGATCTGATGCTTTTTTTTTTTTTTTTTTTGTCATGTTCTTTGTGTGGGTGCGTGGAGCACTTTTAGACCTAAAGAAAGAAGTGAAAGAGCATGTTTTCATAGGTGCAGAATCACAAATAAAGAACACAAAAGTAACAAATCTCTTTATTGTGAAGCTTTGGCCCTTTTTTAAGCAAAGTGGTGAGAAGTAAATCTTCCTTTTTTCTTAAGATTTTCTTCTTTACTTTTAGTTATATCACAAAGAAATAGACTTTTTTAAGGTCCTGAGCTATTGATTATGAAAAAAAAAAATTTTGAGTCAGGATTATTTAAGAAACTACTTTCAGAGAACTTTTTAAAGCCACAGATACAGAAAATGTCACACAGAACCCAGTTTTTAATCATCGAAAATTCAAAGTTATATTGGAAAAGCAAGAATTGTCTGTTATTATGTCGTTCAGGACGGCTTAGCTTCTTGGTGACTGTGTGGCAGATCTCAAAAATAAGGTGTATTAGCCTGTCCAGCCAATGTAATTCTTTTTCTCTGTTCTTGCTCATCTCTGGCATGTCTCATGCCTGGCAGTTGAGTGAATGACTGTTTGATCTTGTTGATACGTGTTGAACTTGTTGATCTGCAGGGTACTGCATGGATTTTGTAGTGATGGGTGGTCAGGCCAAATGTGGCTGGCCAGGCTAAAGCTGGATGACTGTAGGATCTAAAATCCAAGCATAATGCTATAAAAAAAAAAAAAAGGATCAAAATCAGCAAATAAGCTACATCTTTGACTTTTACTGCCAACAGGATTAAAAGTTTTGTCTCCCAGAAAGACCAGAACCATGCTTCATCTCCAGTAGACTGGATTACTGTTATGGTCTTTTGACAGGAGCATCAGATATCTGCAGTTCATCCAGAATGCTGCTGCTGGAGTTTTAATCAGGACTAAGAGATCTGAACACATCACACCAGTTTTAAAGTCTTTACACCGGCTTCCAGTCAGTCAGAGAATAGATTTCAAGATCCTACTGGCACTCTACGAATCCTAGAACGGTCTAAGTCCTGAATACATCTGTGATATGTTCAGAGTATAAACCCAGCAGGACTGTTGGATCCAAGGACTCAGGTCAGTTAGTTCAGACCAGAGTCCAGTCTGTATGCTGCTAACAAGTGAAACAAACTACCAGTGGAGATTAAACTTTCACCAAATGTTGACACTTTTAAAACCAGATTAAAAACATTCCTTTTCTCATGTGCCTGTCCATCAAATCTGCACGGTATCGTTTATTTATTTTTTAATATTTTATTTCTGCATTCATCTGTACAGTTTCTGTTTTAATGATTTTAACCTAATTGTCTTAATTTATTTCATTTCTTTTATTTTTACGCTTATGCTTTTATGTAAAGAACTTTGAGTTGTCTTGCACATTAATGTGCTCTATAAATGAACCTTGCTTTGCCATGTAAGCAGGACTGATGAGTTCAGACTCTCCACATCTTTTCAGTTTCACTGATCCGTGGCAGCGTCTTTTCCTCTTTGGCATATTTCAGCTCTGCTATTTGGTCTACCTGCTGTTATCACTGAAACTGTTATATTCCATTCTTTGTGTCAGATGCTGATAAGATTCAGCAACTCAACAGAAAAGTATTGTACAATACACGGGTGGATGTTTACTTTGGAATAAAATATAAAATCCTTCCTGCATGCTTCTCCAGGGTCACACGGCTGGCGTTAATGCAAATACTTGGAGGGGCAGAGAGGGACTGATGAACACTGTTTAAATTGTGCAGTATTAAACCACATTTCACTTGGCTGGGTGGTTGTTTTCTTTTTTTTTTTCCCCTTGTTCCGCCTTGCTTCAAGGATATGTGGTCACTGACTGTTGTTTTTTACATTCTCTGAGTGACGAGCACTACGTTTGTTCAAAAATATTATGGGTAATGACAAGTGTGGTGGACATGCGTCAGATTCCTGTGAGGGCCGTCATTCCTCCTGAGTTATTTATTGCTGCACTTGACATGAAGCTGCAGGACCATTTAACTGAAACTGCTGCCAATGTTCTTTTGCTTTTTGTCAAGAGTTTATGTTGATAACAAAAAGTTACAAAAAAATTGCTCTGTCTCTGATTATACCGTCCACAGCTCATATGTGGGTGTTTAAACTAATAGGCTAACATCCTTTCCATCACAACTATCATTCCAGATTGCTATTTAAGAATATTTAAATGGGAGTTATTCCCTTGGAAACTTTAGATTCGACAGATTAAAACAACAAAAAGCGTGGAGTTTGAGATGTTCAGAGGTTCAGCAGCAGCGTACTCAGTGTATCATTAAGTTTCCGCTCAGTTTCCTTTATGGTTCCAATCTGCAAATGCAGAAATTAGAGTTTGTGTATGTGAGGAAGTGTCAAATGTGTCCCAAGGAAACAGTGTTGTCTTATTCTGAGTCATATGAAATCATAATAGTTGTGATTTCAACTGTGATCACAGACTGCGTCTGTCAGCATCGTCAGAGTCCACAGTGATAATTTTGTAAACTGCATTTGTCAGACTTAATCACAGTTTGATTTTTGTTTTTTGTTTTTTTACAGGGTCGAGTCGCCATATTAAAGAGATCCTCAGACTGCCGGTGAGTCTTTCTTGATGACTACATCTGTCACGTCGTGCTCACAGAGGCATTTTTAACTGGACTAAAATGACTGGGCCACACCTACTCTGGACTTTTCCAAAGGGTCATTCAGATAACAATCAGACAGGACCAATGTTTGTTTAAATATTTGGCTACTAAAATCTGAAAATACACTTTTATTCTCCTACACCTAGTTCGGATCCAGTTTCAACACGTTAATTACTGAATTAAAGAAAAAAGTTATAGTCACACTGGAACCTACTCACTGAAAACACACTAGTGTTTTGAGGCAGCAGCTGTCGCCATGGTTACTAGTATTATTCAGGTTAACTGAAGTGGTTTAGAGTTCACATCATATAGACTCTGTATGATGTTGGTGTGAAGGAGGATACACTTTGTTCCACACATGTCATGCATGTCTTCCATTCTGCATTTATCAGTACGTTCATTTCCACGCAACTAAGCAAAAGAACAAAATATTTAAAATTAGAATTCACTCTCATTTTACAAATGAGAAAAAACCTGTATCATAGCCAGCAGCCATACCTCTGACAAATTCAAAGTCACACATCCTGCTGCACATGCTCAGAAGCTCTATATTTAACTGACTTATCTTTTTCATCGAGTCTGCCAGCTCGTGTTTAAACAGTGGCTTCCAATGCCGTCGCTGCTGGAGTCAACCAAGCAGAGTGTGTGTACCTGCACAGTCATGGTGGCTTCCTCTGTGTGGGTGGGTGTGTGTGTATGTATGTGTGTGTGTGTGTGTGTGTGTGTGCGCGCGCCCTGCAGCGGCTTTCTGCTTAACGTTTCTACCCACATCATATTTTCTGTGTTTACTGGGAAACATTTGTTTTCTTTTATCTGCCGACACGAGACGGTTGATGAGATTTAAATGAATTAGTGCGCACGAAATAGAAACACATTAAAATATACAAATATTACACACTCATTTGCACACTCAAGGTCCTTCTCAGGCTGTATGAAGGTTACCTGTGTACAGTATTTTACCTTTTAGATTATCTGATTCACTAGGACTTCCTCTGAAGTTATTTGGAAAGACAGACGACCTCGCTATCACATGATCTCTCTCATTTGAGTTGAAAAGTGGGGATGACACAAAACAGATATTTTGTGGACTACTCTTATGTAATGTGATAGCGAGAGTACAACGGAGTACAACAAAGTACCATGTATGTCAATAAAATGGGAAGCAGTAATGAGCTCTGCTCCGTTAACACTGACTCCTCTGTTTTCTTTCTCTTCAGGCCCAAACATCCCACCATTTTGTTCCCCATGGTTCACTTGTGCAGCCCGAAGGAGGAGTGTATTTGGATCCCACCGGATTCCTAGAGTGCTCTGTCTTATTGACAAATATGGTGCATTTTTGGTTCAACTCAAGCTTTGGATTATGTCTGGATTTGGATTTTGAGCTCTTCTTTTGATCTAATTATTTACATCTTTGATCTTTTCTCTCTTTTTTTTTTTTGCCTCCCATCAAACCCATCCGTCTTCCCTGGATCCCCTCCTCTTCTTCTTTTCCTCTTGCTGTTAATAAACGTCATCCGTCAGCTTTTGTCTCCTGACCCTCCACCTCTGCAACCCGCTTCCTTCAGGAGACTCAGAGACACAGGAAAACTCTCCTGTGGAGACTTTTTCTGGACTAAAGCTGATGGACTGGTTACCGCGATGAGTGACTGCCTTTATCCTGCTGGAAACCCGAGAACCCACACACACACACACAGTAATACCAAATGACTGTGGTCGCACACACGCATCGCATGGGCGATCACACGCAGAGGCCACACAGGCAGACATTCAGCTTTCTGGGTCAAAATAATGTGCAAAAAAATGTTGTGGTTTGATTTATCTTGCTGCCTTTGCCAGGTGGTCGGAGTTTGCCTTATAGGGGATGCTTCAAGTGCAGTGGAGGATTTTAAAAGTTACGTTTTAGACGTCTCTCCCCCTCCCCCCCAAACCTGACAGGTGCTCACTTTGCACAAACAATAGTACAGTATCTGTTCGTTGTGCAACGCTTTGTAAAAACTTTTGCAGCACACCTTTAAAGTTCACCTTATCAATCCAGTTTTTCAGAAAGTTTGAGCTTTTTTTTTCTGTTTAGATACTCAGGTTACTAGAAAACAGTCAGCATCTCTCTTCTTTTGGCTTTTTCTCACTGCTTCCATTTAAGATTTATATATATATGTATGAAGCAGTAACATGTGCACAACCAGCCACTCACTAACAAAGCCCCCGAGCATCCGTGCCTTTTATGGAAGCTGAAGTTTAATAAATCACAAGTGAGCAGCTGTTTCTGAAACTGTTTTTTAAGATCTTAGTCTGCTGCTAGCAAGTCTCAAAATTAAATACTTCAAAACTGGGTCACTAAAGGTTAAATGTAACATGTCAAAGGTAGAAAAGAGTAAGTAACGGCACCGTATGAGAAAGAATGTTTTGGTTTGTCTTTGTTTTGCATCTCTTTCTGAACCCAGTGCTTTCACTTTACTCATTCAGGCTACACTCATACGGAAGTTTATCTGATCTAAATTGTCTGATAGTAGTGCCCCCAGTATGATGAATCATGGAGTTTATATTCACTTTCTGTTACAACTATTATTATTATGAATTGCATGTGATTACATAAAAAAAATGATAATAATAGCATTTAATGCAGAAAAGTTTAGCAGCTTCAGAAAACTACATTCAGCAGTGATACTGTTTATTAACCACTCTACGACTGAGGCTTTGCTACAGATCCATATAACAGCATGCAGGTTTTACTTATGAGACTTAAAAATTACAAATTTACTATCGCCATTTTTATTCTTGCAGATTTACAGGTTTCCAGTTTAGTATCTGCTATAGATCTGCAAATCCAGCTGTGACATTTGATGCTGTCTAGTACATGAACTTTAGTCAGTCAGTTTTCCTTTGAAGGCTTCAAATGCTTTCTCAAAGATAAAACACTCGAGTTTTGGCATCTAGGCTGCAGTCTAATCATTCCCAACTTGTTAGACATACTTAGAGATATTGCAGGTGATCAAGCTTAACTTATTCTGAATCCATAGAACCAGAGCTCATTCGGGAGGTGGCGGCGTGCTTGACAGGCGCGAGGCATGAAATGTGAGAGACGAGTACCTCTTGCTCAGATAAATATATATATGAAATGAAGTAATTGGAATGAACTATGCAGTTGGGTGAGAGTAATTTTAAAAGGCTTGCTCAATTTGTCTGCCTGAACTCGCTTCCAAGGAGTGGGCTCATTTAAGGAGTGTTTTAGTGCAGCCAAAGGAATTAAAAAAAATAAAAAAATTATGTAATCTAGAAACTTTTCCTCAAAGTTAATTAGAGAACACTATTTGCTTTTTCTTCTTTTACTTTTGTTTTTCCAGTATTCTTTTATGACAGTTGGCGTTTCTGGACTGGTCATGTGCAGGAAAACTAATTTTTAATAAAGATACTGTACAAGAAAACACACAGTCCCTCTGTCATCTTCACTCGTTTCCTTTCTGCACAGAAATGCGTGAGGGCACACAGAGTGAGGAAAAGGAGAAGGTGGCAAGAAAAAAAGGCAAGATTGAGCATGCAGGGCCTCACCAGTGAAGTCAGGTGGACGGGGAAGGAAGAAAATAAAATTTAAAAAAAAAAAAGAGCGGGAGGATTTTTTTGTTGGAGATGGCATTTTTTCAAGTTTTGGAGGGAAAGTTTGATGAGCTTCAGGGTGGAGCTAACCAGTTACTACATTTGGACAGATCTTTTTTTTTTTTTACTGAACATTTTGTTTGTTTGTTTTTTATTAATAATCAGCTTGGTGACATTCATTCAAAACACTTTTATCCCACACTTGGAACTGATTTTTTTTTTTTCTTTTTTTTAACTTTGTGTGGTTATGCTTGTTTGTGATCTCAGACTTCAGCATGCACTGGGCTCCAGTTTGAAAAAGTATTTATTTTTTTAGTTAGAAAAAAAACATTTTATGACTGGAGCTGAAGATCATAGCCTGTCAGCAGATCGCACATTGTATAATTATTTGACCTTTTTGTTTTGTTTTGTATTTTTTCAGTTTGCGTGTTTCCACCCAGAACTCGTAAGTTTTAACAACATATGTATGTCTGCAGTTGCGAATGGCACAAACCACAGAATGTATTAATACCAACATGTAGATAGTGTTGTCCAAAAGCAAGACATGTTAATGTGTTTTAAAACAACTGCCCTCGCTGTAAATATGAGATAATGATCTACACTGTAAACAGTTTTTTTTTTTTTTATTGACATATGCAAGGATTATATAGGGGGTTTATTTCTTGTGATTTAAAATTTTGCTTTTGTTAATGTTTACAGAAATTCATGTACAATTTTGAAAGATAAAATAAATGTCCAAGTTGTGAAAAATCATGTTGTGTTTAACAGCCTCATAAAAGCCATAAAATAAATTTAAAAAAAAATACAGAAATGATTTCCTTCTGTTTTAATTTGTTTTTTCCTGCCTGACACTCACGTTTCCTTGACAGGTTGTTTAAAACAAAAAAAACAATCAGAGTCTGTGTGTATTCAAACCGTCCAACAACAGTGTCGGCCTGTATGAGCATGTGACAGTGATGTCATCCACAGCCTACAGGGCGTTCCTTGTCTTACCTGCACCTGAATCTCGTTTACACTTTTTTTTTTCCCCCACACACAGACGCACAGTGAAAACATTTTTTCTTAACAGGTTTAAAGAGATATTTCTATTGAGTTTAAATCTGAAAATTCCAATGCAAAGACCACTTCAGACTCCACTAGAAATAATAAATCCTGTGTTTCATACACTAGTAGTGACTTGTCTGAACATTGTTTCTTCCTCATTCTATTAAAGTTTGGCTGTATTGACTCACACTTGTTTTTAGATATTCAGCTTTGTCTCTGTCTTCTGGCCAAAAGGATTGTGAATAATGTTTAATGATTGGGATTGAAGAGTTTTAAAGCAATCCAGTGCAACTTTTGAGTTTTGTGATTTTTAGCGCCCCCTACAGGCATCAAGTCAAAGTAGTTTGTTTATGACAGTCGGAATTCTACACATGAATGTGTTTATGTGCAGGTACACACAATCAAGATGAAAGGCAACCCAAGGGACATTTAAGATGACCAGGTACAATAATAACACTTTAATTTCAAAACAGTGTGGTAAACATATACCTAAGAAGAGATGCTTTTGCAATGGCTGTTAATAATGTATCCTTTAATTTTTGCAGCATTCCTGCAGACTATGTACAATGTTCTGTGAAGATGTAAACCAACGTGCATTTACAGGTGTTTCCATGTGGCTCATTATATAGCTGCTTTACAGACAGCATGTATACAAACATCCCCCCCATGAATTTATTGTCACTTGTTACGGCAGCTAATAACAACAAGTAAAATTAGCATTTAAGATGACACACTGTATGTGGATAAATGCTCGGTCTCTTGCTCAATCATTTTCTCATTTTCACTTCCTCTGTTATTACTCTATAGTTTCTAAGTTCCTCTGCTTTGATGTTCTCTCTTCAAAATATGTAAAAGTGAATTAGCTCTGCATGTTAGCTTTCATCTATTGTTGTTTGTGTCATGATGGTGTAAAAGGATATGCAACTGTCAAAAGAAGATGTGCTGTCCCAGGAGTCAGAGGATGTTTTGTTGGTTTCTGCTGACATATGAGGACCAGGTGGGTCTGAGAACTCAATATTGGTTCTGAGGAATATTCAAATATTCCATTATAGGAGGATCAAAACTGATATTTTAAGAAGATAAGTTATTTTGTTCTGCTTTAAATGTTATTTTCTGAATACTGGTGTAGACTCTCAGTGATCCAGGCTAAAGTAATGCTCAAAGGATTTTTCTTTGTGCTTAAAGGCGTTTCTTCCATCATTCAGAAGGCTTAGTCAGTTCAGAGTCACTGGTGGGGAGTTCCAAGCTGTTAAGCCTTGAAGTCATAAATCACTGACTCCACAATCACTCGTGAGGATTATTAAGAGTCCTTGTACGTGTTTTATAGGTGAGATCTGCGTTTTGCCTCCTCTATTTGATACTGGTTTTTTATGTTTAATGTAGATGGGTTATTTTATTCCTCTTTCAAGCCATCTGTCTTCCATGTCCAAAGTGTGTACATTATCTTCCCTCATCCTTGGGATGCAGGGCGACCGTTGTTCAGTTTCTTTAATGTAAAGAGGTCTGTGCACTTTTCACTACATTAGACTGCATAAGAACAGTGCTCAGGTTCTGTTTGGGTGTCTTGTCTTTGGGGTAAAGCAGGCCTTTAAGTGTGAGGTTTGAAGCTGAGCAGTATGCTGTTTTTGGTTAAGGTCCTCCTAAGTAACTCAGACACTCCTGCCATGTGGGTCATGTGGGTTTTGTTTCCCCACATGGACAGTTGCTGTTTCAGTGAGCAGTATGAAGGTATGAATGTGTAGGTTCCAGTAAACTTCAGTTTTAGTTTTTCGTGCTCCTCGATATGCACAACACAGTCCAACAATGGCAGTTTGTTATCCACTGCATCCAGGTGAATTTGATGTTTAGTGTTCAACATAGGCCTCCACTTTTTTGGTTTGGATTTTGACCGAGATGTTGTCCACTTAGTGTCTGAACCAGTGGATTGGTGGTGTTCCCATAGGCATTCAGGACTCTGCTTTCCACTTCGTCCATGTATACGTTAGCAACAATGGGTGACACTGGATAACCCATTGCCCATCTGTATTTCTGTCTGTAAAACTACTCATTGTTCTTGAAGTAGGTGTTGAAGAGGCAAAAGGTCCAGCGGGGAATAGATCTGGTCTGGAGTAAAATTGGTCCCGTCTTTTAAGGTTCCATCTTGCTCCATTTGTTTCATGATGGTCTCCTCTACCTCAGATGTAGCAGGTGAAAAACGAAGTGACATCAAATGACCCAGTAGCTTCACCTGGATCCAGTCTCAGATTGATGGATTTTGTTGACGAGTATGCGGGGCTCTGTATGTTATGCACAGTGTTTTCAACCTGAGGGGCTAAGATGCTGATGAGATGTTTTACAATATTGTAGGTGAGTGAATTTTGTAGGTCCTCTTTCCTTGGAAGTCCATATATGCATGGAGTCGCTTCCCCTGGGTAAGGTCTGTGTTAAAAGGCTTGATAAATTACAAATAGTTTTTTTTTTTTTTTTTATGACTGGACAAAAGACTTTACATAGTGTTTGAGAAGTAACTGACTCACCTGTTATTTCAACAGCTTATAAGCTCAAAACTCACAATTAGCCGGTCAAAATTAATAAAGCCTCATGGATGGAAGGAGAAATGTCTTTAGTAACAAAGAAAAAGAAGTATGTTTACCTTGGTCCGAGCCTGAGAGTAATTTTCACAACTGTTGCACATATTTGCAACACAGCCTTCAAAATCATTGCATTCTAGACTTGTGCCTACCTGTCATTGTGGAAGCATTCATTTCTTTAAAAAAAAACGAAAAAAGAAATGAATAATTTATTTCTTTTAAGCCAAAGCAAACAACAGGGTGGGCGGGCTTTAAGTTATGACTCATCCAAGATCCACTATTCAAAATAATGAAAATGTCTGCAGCATCACCAATTACAAGTTTTTACTGAAAAACCAACACTAGTGCCATCAGAGAAAACATTACTACTCCTCTTGTGGGTTAACCTACATCACATACTTTGCTTCTCTGATTGGTTGTATGTTCACCCAAAGGCACCCAGAAGCAGTTCCTTCTACGTCTATTGGTTCTCCTTTACATTTATTGGCTAATCATAGTTCAGGTATACAGAAATGCATGTCACTGTAGGGAACTGGAATGAACAAACAAAGATAACAAAAGATAAGCTAATCCTTTATTTGCTCTGCAGCATTCACATTGTTACAGTTGGAAGGAATGTAAAGACAGACAGTCCAAAATCAAATATCCACGAGTATCCAACAGGCTACATTGTCAGAACAGATGTATGTGTCTGTCAGAAGTGAAACAGATATTAGAGCTGCTATCAGGCTGCCCATAGGGTGGAATACGTTCTCTATCAGAGATACCATCATCCTCTGGTCTCCAACTACCTGTACGGAATCAAGGGGGCATCCATGGACAGAATTGTCCTTCCATACCAATCCATTTAGCCTCCTCTCAGCCATCAATATGCTGTTTCTCCCACAGACCACATTATTAACAATTGCTGATGCAACCACAGAGCAATAGATGCTCCTAATAAAGTCAGTCTGCTCTCCAGAGGACTAAAGTCTTAAGCAGGTAAAGTCTCTGACATGGCAGCATCATGATGTGTTAGCTGCACATCTATGATGCTAATCTCCTGTTCCACCACATCCCAAAGGTGCTCTGTTGGATTGAGATCTGGTGGCTGTGGAGGCTACTGGAGAACAGTGAACTCACTGTCATGTCCAAGAAACAAGTTTGAGATGATATGAGCTTTGTGACATGGTGCATTATTCTCCTGGAAGTGGCCATCAGAATATGGGTACAATGTGGTCATAAAGGGACGGACATGGTCAGCAGCAATACTCACTTAGGTTGCGGCATTTAAACAATGCTCAGTTGGTACTAAGGGGCCCGAAGTGTGCCAAGAAAATATCCCCCACACCATTACACCACCACTTGAACTGTTGATACAAGGCAGGATGGATCCATGCTTTCATATTGTTTACATCAAATTCTGACTCTATCATCTGAATGTCGCAGCTGAAATCGAGACTTGTCAGACAAGGCATCATTTTTCCAATCTTCCACTGTCCAATTTCGGTGAACCTGTGCGAATTGTAGTCACAGTTTCCTGATCTTAGCTGACAGGAGTGGCAACATCTTCTTCAAGGTTCAATGTGTTGTGCGTTCAAAGATGGCTTTCTGCATTCCTTGGTTGTAACAAGTGGTTATTTGAGTTACTCTTGCCTTCCTATAATCTCAAACCTGTCTGCCCATCCTTCTCCGATGTCTCACATCAACAAGGCATTTTTGTCCACACAACTGCCTCTTTTTAGGACCATTAGAGATGGTTGTGTGTGGAAATCCCAGTAGATCAGCAGTTTCTGAAATACCCAGACCAGCCTGTCTGCCACCAACAACCATCTTCGCCATTCTAATGGACGGTTTGAACTTCAGCAAGTTGTCTTGACCACCTCTACATGTATAAATGCATTGAGTTGTGGTCATTGGCTGATTAGCTATTTGTGTTAACAAGCAATTGAACAGGTGTACCTAATAAAGTGGCTGGTGAGTGTATGTTCCAGTAACAGGAAGACCTAATGGTGGACAAGGACCAGCATCTCCATGATCTTCATCAGGAGTGAAGTCAACGACTCTGGCCTTTAGATACTGAGGTCCTTAGACTGATGAGTTTTTGGTACCAAAAAGCTGAGCTCCAGCAGTAGTCTCAGGTTAAACATGTGCTTCAGAATCAAGTGTGGTCCTAGTCTGTTTGGTGTCCTGGGCAAACTTTGGAGTAGAATTTAAACCCCCTTACTCTTGAGCAAGTACATTACAAGTGGCTCCAAAGGATGTGCCTGGTTGTCTAGCTTAATTTAAATATTGTTACCTTTATTTTAACTGGATGCAGTACATAAATGCAATTCATTGCATACAGTACTTTGTGGAGGACGAAACCACCGTCTAATGGTGTTGTCACAGCACCCACCCCCTCACCCTTGTTTCACCACTTGGGCCTCATGCCTCTGCAGTTAGAGCTGTAATGAGGACTTAAAAACTGGGACCGACCCGGCCCAAGCCTGACAGAATTCGGCTCAATCCCGACTAGTATATTTTGATGACCCGACTGGATCCCGTCGGTTTCGGCTTCATACTCTATACTCAGCCGCTCAAGCAGAGACACAGCAAGGTAAGTTTATTTATACAGCGCATTTCATTCTCAAAGGAATTTCAATGTGCTTTACAAAAATAAAAGCAAATTACAGTGATGGAGGATGGTCACTCGCAGGAAATGGGCAATAGAAAACCGATTGGTGCCCGTGCTATCAAGAGATGTGCTGGCATGATGTCGCGGGCGGGGGGGATTGGGAGCCCCTACCCCACCCCCACCCGCGTTGCCCATATGAGAAACTGCCCTGTTCAGGATCACACACAATTGGTCTGCGTTGGATTTGAGAAGCCTGGAGCTTCATCAATCACATTAATGCACAAGTTAATATCTAACACTCTGTCAGCACTCTGTAAAGAGAAAATAAAAACAGAAAGCACTCGAGTGAACATGGAACGACTCATTGTTGGATTTTATCTTCAATCAATCAGAACTGTTGATATCTCTGCTTTTGTACATGACAGCTGGTATTTTCTTTTTCTTGAGAAGTTTTCTAAAAAAAAAAAATTCCATAACCATCTGATGAACCTAAAGAAATAAAAACATTTTCTTCCAGTAGCAACAACCAAATCCCCTCAATACGTGTGATTATTTTAACGCACATGGGTGGGGTAGGGGATGTGATGTCATCTGTTGTTTGTCTGTCTTGCACGAGCAAACTTGTAAAATCTAACCTTTTTCCCGAACAACAATTGATATACTTTATTGTAATTTTCAGGGATATTTATTACAAACCCCCACAAAATCTGGTGTCACTTTAGAGTTGAATTTGCATGAATGCTTAATGGAAATATTTGTTTCTTTTGATAGTGTAGTATCTTATGGCCTTGCTCTTACTTTAACATTACAGTATAAATTGATCCAAGAGGAACTATTGTTAGTTTCACTGAAACATTGGCAGACTGAAGGCAAATAAAATTTCAGAGATTTCACAAAAATGCATCCCTCATATATATATATATATATATAAAATTTTAAAGTGAGCAGCAATGACCAATAAGAGCCCAGTGAGAGATGTGGCCAACCAATCAGGTGCCAACCAAGGATTCGCTTGCAAATGTGACACGTTGTATTTTCAGTAACATAGGTTTTTTTGTTTGTTTGTTTGTTTGTTTTGTTTTTTCAGGTGAATGCTTTCAAAATTACTTTGGTGAACATTAGTGAATTAGTGAAGATTATGAGTTATGCTGGGAAGCTAAGCTTTAAAACACATGTTAAATGCTCAAAAGCGATTTAAATATACTGGGAGAAAGAGGGGGAAAAACATCCCTTCTCTAATGTTGGCCACACTCACAGTTTGTTTTTGTATCTGTGTGTTTAAGCAGGTACTGCAGACAGGATTGAACACGCCTGCAGTGTTTACTCTGGAATGTGTGCTGCAATCAACCATATGCAGGGAGGGAGGGGGAGGGGTGCAGTGGGAAAACCAGTGGGAAACCATAGCCAGCCCTCCTCAACCCCACACATTCATCTTAAACAGAACAAACCTTCCAAATGAGCAGATCTGAGAATATTTGCAAAGCAACCTGAGGTTATACACAAATGATCAGAATTTGAATTAAAGTTTTCAAAATTCTTCCTGTGTCTCTTAAGTTTTAAGACAAGACAAAGGCCTATGGAGCCTGGAGGACTTCTTTATATCCACTTATTATAGTGCTCAGTCAAGCCCTCCAACAATCAGTGATAAAGATTTAAACGACTCTTTTATTGATCCATTATACATTAACTCTGTTCCTCCTACTGTACCAGTTATCTCTCAGCACTTAAGATATGTGGATTTGTCCTCCTCCACCTCCACCTCCGCCTACGCCTATGACTACTATCCTGCCAGAATGACAGTCACGTTGCTGCTGCAGTGTCTTACAAATATTGTGGGATATAGTCATTGAAGATTATTCATCAGCTGCAATCAGAAATTAAGCTTCAATCAGAGGCACTTTACACCGTTATGCAATCAACGTTACTGTCAATACTTAACTATGGGATTTTTTTTAAAACTCAACTCTAAATACTGCAGTGCAAAAACAGAATCTATGACAAATTTCTCAGACTTGATTGCATGAATATTCTTGTACACAAAAGAAAAAGATTGGTTTTATGATCTTTACTGATCTTCATCTATAGAGCTCAGTCATTGCTGCTGTGTAGTATCAATCAAAGCAGACTAAATAATTCATAGAAAAAAAGTCAGAATAAATCCATTGAATGTATTTTATTGAATTTAAATTTAAAACGCTCACATGTTTTGTCTTTCTGTGCAACTGTGAAGAATTTGTCCTTTAACGCAGTATGAACCAAGTTTCTTGAACCTCCTCCGTTGCCTATAGAATGTTGCCAAAAGGAATATTCTATTTCAGAGTTATGCAGAAAAACGAGTCCACTGTTACTTCAAGTCCGGACAACTGCAGTACGTTAAAAGTCTCCTCATGCACCACCATCGCAGTGGATGAAAATCATTCCTATTTCCACTATTTTCTGATTCCCAGTTGCATCAGGAAGGGCATTTGGAGTAAAAGTTGTTCCAAACCAATCATGTGGATTTATACGTCTGCAGCGAATATATGGAGTAGAAGATAAAAATGAGTCTGTATGGTTAAATCAAATCTCCTATGATGGATGGGTGACTTGTCTTGGTACAGCTCTGATAGGCTGTAACACCCTCTTACATAGAACAGGATAAAGTGCGCAGGTAAAACAGATGGATGGATAGGCTTAGGTACTAAGAACACTTGGTCGTGGTTAAATAAAAAGATGATTGTCATGTTTAGAGCACATGGCTTCATAACTTTAATCCAGCATTTTGGATAATGAATGGAAAATATGTTGCATTTTGTTGCCGACCTTCTGCACTGACTTGTAGTGCCAGAGGTCTTAAACAAAGTAAAGTTGTTGTTTTTGTTTGGTTTCACTTTAAATAAGTGAATTTGAACGAAACGTTCAGTGTACCTACCCCTCCTTCAGCCTGAGCAGCTCAGATATATTTCTACACTGTCACCAAGAAGCTGGTAAAGGCTGTTAAGCTTGTTGTTGTCAACTGTTTATGTGGACACTCTTTGACTTGCATCCACATTCAGACTTGATGGGAACTCATGTACGTTCAGTGTAAACCGATGAGTGTGGTACCTTTTACACAACAGGAGATCAGTGAGGGAGATGTACAGGCCTGTAGCAGCAGGTTATAGCCTACTTTATGATTGAAGGGTGGAATAATTATGGCTTTGTTTGGTGGAAGCTCACATCCGAAGCACAGAACTTCTCCGCAGTGTGCCAGTACCTGTCTTCTTTGGTGTTAACACTGAATTATCTTGATCAATTTTTAAAATCCCTCCATCAAATGTCAGACCATTTTGCATTTTTTGTTGGTGGAAGGGAGATAATGTCTGTTGATTGCTTGCATCTTATTGTTATATGGACAGAGTGAAAAGAATGTTATTGATCCTCTTATCTAACTTCCAGGAAGCAGGGGATGGAGCACTTTTCTCACAGATGTAGTTTCTTACCTATAGTTGCTTTGAGAGTTTAATTGCTTCATCCATGTTAATTAGTTGTTGGTTGCTTCCATTGTACGCATCTGTCTGAGCATGTGTGTATGTTTATCTGTTTATACTTTGTGTGTATGTAAGCATTCAGCCTATATATTTTCAGATTTGACTATATACTATATTTACTATACACAGACTGTGTGTCACTGTGAATTTTTTATTCAATCAACTGCAATCTAGGCTGGAGCTTTATATTTAATGGATGAGCAGGATGAAACTGATCTACTTGGGCTTTGATAACTTCCAGGAAGAGGATGGATAAGCACGCCTTTTAGAAATGTGATCTATGTAGCATGAGCTTCATTTATTTCCCAGTTTTGCCTTGTTTCTTTTTTGTTTGTTTTTTCCTCACTTTGTTTGTGACTGCCTGTGAATGCCTCCCCACCTGGGGCTGCAGATTGCATCAGTTTGCTCACCTGTCAAGCTGCAGCTAATCAAGACATTGTAGTATTTGGCTCGGGTTCCCCTTCTCTTCTCACCTGATTCTCAAGCCTTCCGCTGCGGCTGTTCAGTTCTTAGGTTATAATTGAAAATAGCTGCTTTGCCAAACCTCATATAACCTCATATATAAACCTCATTTAGAGCATTTCCTGCCACTCTACCACCAGCACTACTAACACCAGTCCTATGCACTCATTTTAAGCCAGCAGATGCAGACGTTTCAGTCTTGTGACATTAGCAGCATCACGTTGTCAACTACAATATCTTTTAATTTTGTTAGTTGTTGCTCAGCAACTGTTTGCCTTTCAGTTAATCAAGAGATATTGAAAGCTGATGATTTATTGAGGATAAATGGGTTATTGTGGTTTTTGTGGGTGTGTATGGTCCACAGTCAGAGCACCCATTCTATTATGGTCACAACTTTACTCTGCATGTATGAGCACAATTCAGAGCATACACATATAAATATACGAGGTTCGTTTGGGTACTGTGACATCACAGATCCAGATCACAGTAGAATTATTCAGTCTCGCACCATGCTGAGTTTGCTGTAGCTCTAAAGTGGGCAGCACAAAGATGTAACAAAGATTTCAAAAGAGGCACATGCCTGATGCTTGAAGAAAGAGATGGAGGTGGGGAGACTGACTGACTGGCTGACTGTGTCTCTAAAATCCAGCTGACGCACATTTTATGTAGACCTAAGGAAACCTTTTTATTAATTTATGTTTTTGATAAGGTTTCTTCCTTTACAATAAAAAAAGTTTACACAAAGACACAAAACGGTTTTTAGGCATAACTGCAGGTTTTTATTTTGTTTATTTATTTATTGTCAAGACAATAGCTTTAAAGCAACACTGTGTAACATTGCTCTCTTTAGCGCCCTCTCTGGTTGAGAAGAGCAAATGTTTGTGAATATTCTCACGGCTTCTGACCATGGTTGCCCTGTTGGATTTGAGTTGCTTGTCTTTCTGTAAATTTGCTTACAGATATTGGCCGTTTACTTGCCTGTTTTAGCTGTGGATGTATTTCACATTTCTGAAAGTGTAGTTTGAGGCACATTAATGATAAAAACGGCATTGTGGATTTCCTCTCCGGGCATCTGGCACCTCTGGCAGGGTGACCCGCTGTCAGGTCTGGTTAGATCTTATGGAGTCCTTATATAGTTTTGTGGTGTGGGCTTCCAATGAGGCGTAGGCATAGTTTGTCTTGTTATAAGTCAAACTATCGCTGAAATAATTCTAGAAACTTTTTTGGGTAGCCATATAACAGCACTGCTGCATATAGTGTACATCACACAGGATATCTACTGATCACCAGTCACAACTACAACTCCCAGGATCCCCTGTACACCATCACGGACTGCACCTGTGTCTTAATTACCCTCATGTGTTGCACCTGTGCCCTGTCTATTTATTCCCAGTTTCACCACCACCTCCTCGTGTAGTCTTGTTCATGCATACATGTTGGTTTTAATGATATGTCCCGCCACCAGTCTGAAGTGATGAAAAGGGACTTTTATGGACTTTTTAATGTGCTGAGCAACTGCAGCAAGGCTGTTTTTATCTCTGGGTCCCTTCCCTCCTTAACCAGCAGAGTTGGTTGTTTTAGCCAGCTCCTGAGTCTGAACACCTGGCTCCAGTCAGCTTGTATCAAGAACACGCTACATTTTATTGACAATTTTAACCTGTTCTGGAACCGTTCCACATTCTACCAGGTGGACGGGATCCACCCCAGCAGACTGGGTAGCAAAGTGTTGGCCATCAACATTCAACACGCTGTCCAGACAAGTGACTGACTCATTACCCCCTCTTCCTCTATGGTGTCTACACAGGTCATCACCCCAAGCACAGGCGCCCCCCATTACCAACTTCTGGCACCAGATAATTCACCATGACCCAACCTCATTAAAACTCATATTACAGTCAGGTCAGGAAAAGTCACATCTTCGTTGTCTGCGACCCCTCTGTCGTGAACCTGTAACTGCCTCAAATATGAGGAACACCCCAGCAACTTTTAAAATGGCATTATTAAATATTTGTTCATTATTAAGCAAAAAATATTTAATAAATGGCCTGATTTTAGACAATTATTATTTATTTTTAACTGAAACGTGGTTAGGTACAGATGCACCAACGGTTCTCACCGAGGCCCCCCCCACCAAATTTTAACTATGCATTTTCAACTAGGAAGGACAGGAAGGGTGGTGGTACTGCTTCAATACCATCAACAGCACTTGCTATCAAAGAAATTCAATTAGATCAGTACACCACTTTTGAACACCGCGCCCTAGCAACCCTAAAATGTTATGTACTACAATTTACAGACCACCAAGGGTGCTGGATTCATTCATGAATTTACTGAGTTTTTAGCAATAATTCATTGGTCCTGAGACTAAGAGAGAAACATCTGTCAAGATTACAATCATTGTCATTAAACCCATTAACCCAAGTCAGAAATCTGGGCGTCATTTTTGACTCTGTGCTGAGGTTTATTCCTCACATAAAGCAGGTTGTAAAGACTGGATTTTATCATCTTAAGAACATAGCCAGAGTCAGCCCGTTTCTCTCCCTGGTCAGCATGGAGATGTTAATGCATGCTTTTATTTCTAGTTGTATGGATTATTGCAACACCCTGCTTTTGGGTCTTCCCAGAAAAAGTATATCACACCTTCAGTTGCTCCAGAATTCTGCTGCATGCGTGCTGACGAAAACCAGGAAGCGGGCCCATATTACACCAGTTTTAAGATCGCTGCATTGGCTCCAAATGTGTTTCAGGATTGATTTTAAGGTTCTTTTAAATGTCGTAATGGTCTTGGGCCTAAACCTCGCAGACCCTGAGGTCCTCTGGTACTGGCCTTTTATCAATTCCAAAGGTTCATACAAAAACCCATGGTGAGGCGGCCTTCCAGTTCTATGCCCCACAACTATTGAACAGCCTGCCAGAGGACCTGAGGGCTGCAGAGAATGTTGACATTTAAAAAAAAAAAAAGGCTAAAGACCCTCTTTTTTTAGTTTGGCTTTTAATTAATAGCATCTCCTTTATAGTACCATTCTAGTTTTATTATTATTATTATTATTATTATTATTATTATTATCATTATTTTACATTTCATATTATATTATGTTCTTATTATTTTATGGTAGATCTCATTTTAGTTCTTAATGTCCAGTGTCTCCTCAATGGGAGCCCTCTGCATCGGGGCAGCAGCTGGTTCTGGTTGCATTGGGTGACAGGAGGTGACTCCTGCTGATGGACGGTTAACTGGGCTGGCTTTCCCTTCCCAATGCAGACGGCTCCATAAAATGGTGTTTCCTCTTTGGCCCCTCTGTGCTCAGCCTTATTTTACTTTATTTTATTTTATTTTTATCTATTTAATTTTGATGTGTTTATTGTGTGTATCTAGGACAGTGGGTGTTTTCTTTTGTTTGTGTGTGTGCGTGGTCGGGGGGATTGTTCCCTGTTTTTACCTTTTCAATTGTATAATTTTTAGACATGTAAAGCACTTTGTGCTACATTCGTTTTGTATGAAAAGTGCTTTTATAAATAAAGTTTGATTGATTGATGTTGTCCTGCCTTCACCCGTTCAGTACGTTCACTTTGGATTGTCTAATCTGTATTAGACCCTCTGAACTAACGTCTGCGCTTGAGTCCGACTGCTATCTTTCAGAGCCTCACAGTTAGAAGAATGGAATAGAGTACATGTGTATTCATTTAAATATCATTTAACGTTAATGACGACTGTTTCATCATTATAGAGGCCTTGACAGCTTTGGAATGTACAATGTTTGCAGGTTCCAACAAAGCAGGTATACAAATGGAAAAAAAAAAAAAATCCTGGAATGCACTTGATCTCAGACAGATTTGTTCTTACATGACATCCTGTAATTTACAGGAATCAAGCAACAGCAATAGTTAAGTTAAGTTTTTATTTAGAAGTGCATTCACCTTCCGAGAAATGGAATGTGAAGGTGGAGGACCCAAGACCCAAGAAACCCAAGCTTTCATCCACCTATGACTCAGGATGTCTCATCGACGAGCTGCGTGTGGGTTTGAAAAGGACATGGAATACTTTAGTCTTATCACTGGGAATATTTGTGTTATGATTCATTTTGATGCAAATGTCTGTGTCAGAAGAGACAAGCTCTATATTATCCATATGGGCGTACAGGTGTGTGTGTGTGTGTTCAGATGTAGATATAAATGACTAAAATTAAAATCATCAAAGGTCCAAGCTCTGCACTTGGTGTCATATCTATGACCAAAATGTCATGTGTGTTTCCCAGCTGGTATCATTTTTTTATCCGTAGTTGTACGAATGTCAGGCCCACAAGAGCAGCATAAAAAAAAAGGAGGTGCAGTAAATTAAGGCACACGGTGTGAGACAATGAACAGGTTTGTTAGGAAAAGTCAGTGCTCCTGCCAAACCCTCTGATGTTAAATACACTCATGATGGTGACAGTGTTCCCCCAAGAGGACAAATCTGAAAAAACATTATCATTGGTGCTTGTTTCTACACTCTGTAGTGATGTGGCTGAATAAATGGTGCATTATACATTTAATTTTTCTGCTCAATATAAAATGCCAAGTAAGTCATGTATAATTTTGCTATAAAGTGCACAGAGATCAGTAAACTGGAGAACTTTAATTCCAAACGTTCAGTTTTAAGCTTTACTGATTTTCAACGCCCTTTTTATAAATTGTATTCTCATAAATCTAAACAAACAAACAGGAAAAAAAAACGTATTTACAGACTTCTATGTTTTGGATTTAACTACCATTCTGTTCTATTTTTATTTACATTTTTTCTTTGCCTTTTCTGTTAACTTGTTTTTCTTGATATGAACCTTCCTCAGTGGGATGAGGAAAGAAGGAATGTTGCAACTTCTATTCTGTAAAAATAGTATGATTTTCATTTAAAAGAAATGATGTCAAGATAAAGTGACACATTATGTTGTCATTACTGAAACACTTATTTTTACACTGATGTGTCATATTCACAAGATAGATACAGTTCAGTTCAGTGAGTAAACCAAACCCACTCAACCATCTTGGAGAGAAGAACCGCTGTCTTGCTGCCGTCTTCAGAAAACTCCAGACAAGGACCAATCACTGAGTTGGATTTATTATCTAAGAATATTCTCAGAGAAATGTGAAAATAAAATGTGAAAAACTTAATTTCATACTCAACACAATAAAGAAGTTTTCTCTTTTTTTTTTTTTAATGAAGAATGTTTGAAATAATCCATTGTATTCATGTCATAAATTAAAGACCATTTCTTGATGAACTCGGTTTGCTTCTGTTAGATTGTGTGGGGTGTTATTGGAAAGTTGATGAAACTAGTAAGGATGTGCGGAGCTGTAAGTGCCACAATTGTTTCTGTTGTGTCTACAACTTATAAAAATAATCAGGATGGAGCTTCTAATTAGAACCAGCTGTACTGCAGAACGGCAGGTTACAAAGATGAGCATCAACACATATCGCTGCACAAATGTGATGAACTATGAAGTGCGCTGTAATGCCCATATACTACAGTTTCCATGACAACTTGACAAATTATCGGTTGGGATGGTACCAAATCAGCAGAATTACACTGCTGTATTTTTCCTGTAGCAAAGATATATGGAAGTTGGTGGCTGATGGTGAGATGATGTCCCTCACCAAGTCTGTGACAAAGATAATACCTGCTCTGTCCATTCGATACCTTTTGACTAACTGAAAGTCATCAGACATTTCCATCCTGGACAGTTCTTGTAATGGCAACTCCTAACCAGCTGAGAGACCTCTGGGGGTGTCTTAAATAACTGGGAGTGTAACAGTGATTATTGGCCTTCAGAGATTTGATAAGTTGCATTTATACTTAAGTCAGAAAGTAGGAATAAATTTCTGGAATTCTCAATGATGATGATGTCAGGGCTGTCTGCTCTGTAATGTTGGAATGTGATTTTTGTTCTTATTTCTCATATTGTTAGTGAGACTTTCATGTTTTCATTCTTCATCATTAATGTGAATTTTATCATTATCTCAGCTGTGCATGGCTGAAACGCATGGTTGAAACAAAGAAACTTCGGCCAGAGTACCTGGCTGATGCATGTGGTGCAGCTCAGAGAACAGAGGATTAGAAAACTTAGGCCAGAGAGGGAAAGTTTCGTGGGTTTTTTTCTCTTTCAGGAAGTGCCTGCAGCTGAATGGCCCAAAGGAGGATGACATGGCGGCAACGGACTGAATCGACGAGCACCAGGAACGGACCAGTCAACTGGAAGAGCGAAAGGCTAAACCACAGCTCCTCCCCATCCAGTGACGAACATCTCACAATAAAAGGCTCTGTAAACTTAGCATATAGGCATCCATTGCTAGAGGGACTGTCTCCGGTGGTGGTCTATGATTTCATGGTTTATTGCAAAATAAATGCCTTTTTGTGGGAACTTCAGCTGACTCAAGTTCCCCTTTCGAAACGAAGAAGGTGTCGTCAGATTCTAGGAATAGAATTCTGACAGTAATCACACTCATGTCTGAAATGCAGCAGATGGTGGTGGTGTCACCTACTTCTCGTGGTCCAGGTGGGAGGAAGCAGTGTGAAGAGCAAGCACAACTGCATCATCTATGAGCCTGTTTGACCTGTTGGGGAACTGAAAAGGGTCAAATGAAGAGAGCATTGAGGATGTGATGTGAGCTTTTACTATAAACTCATAGCACTTCATGACGATATTTGATTGGTAGCCATTGAGGCAGCTCACATTAGGTGTCATTGGGACAAGGATCATGGTGGTTCTCTTGAAACATACTGAGACTAAAGACAAGAGCACTGAGAAGTTGAAAATGTGTGCAAAGACATCTGATAGTTTGTGGACCCATGCTTTGGTATCACGACAAGGGAAGTTGTCCAGTCTGGTAGCTTTTCGTGTGTTTACGGACTTAAAGAATTTGCACACACCTGCCTGAGGGATCTGAAATGGACAGCTGCTGTCCTCTAACAGGAGCTCCAGCTTGCTATGCTTCTCAAAATGGGCATAGAAAGTGTTCAGCTCCTCAGGTAGAGAAGCAGTCGCCTCCTCTATGCTTTGGCGCTTCCCCTTGTTGTCTGTTGTTGTATTAAGTCCACTTCACATGTCTGGTGTTCGATCCGCTGTAGCAGGATTCCACCTGTACCCTGTACTGTCCTTTGGCTGTTTTCCTGAGAGTGTCTTGGCCCGTCCTGTACTCACATGAATCTCTGGATTTAAAGGCAGCTGTCATCGCTCTGAGCACGGTGCGCACCTCTCCATTGACCCATGGCTTCTGTTTGGGTTAAGTCCATACGGTAACCTGCGGTACAATGTCATTGATGCATTTGTAGATGTACCCGTATTCAACGTGGACCTTCACGTTATTGTTGTCTGCAGCTGGGAAAACTTCCTGGTTGGTAGTACAGAAGCAGTGCTGCAGTACGAGGTCTCATTGGTCAGTCTATTGCTGGGTCAATGACAGCTGAGTCGGGGGCACGGTGGCACAGCTGGTAGTGCGGCCGCCTCACAGCTAGAAGGTCCTGGGATCAATTCCTGCTGTCATCAGCACCCATACCCTGGGTGGGGTTGGCAAAAGGGCCTTTCTATGTGGAGTTTGCATTGTGTCCCCATGTGTCCCCATGTGTCCCCATGTTCCCTTGGTAGCTAATGTGAGCTACCCTCACAAAAACATGCAGCAGTCCTGGGCTATACATGGCCTCCCCGGGGCGCCCAGGAGGGTGGGAAGGACCTGGCTGGAATAAGGTGATCCAGGGAATCCCCTCTCCTCAGGTGAAAAGCAGCGCCTGCTCAATCCTCAAGTTAAGGAGACTTGAGGTCAGTGCTAGGCCCTCCTGGGGTAGGCAGAGGGAGTGCAATGCCCAGGACTGCAACTTAGGTAGTGAGCACTGGGTGATAAAGGGAAAAAAATAATAATAAAATAAATAATAGCTGAGTCAGCCATGTCTCTGTAAAGAGTCTTTAACGTGGAAAGATGTCCTGGCTCATAGTTCATCCAATTTGTTTTCCAAAGTTTGGACATTAGCCATAAGAATGTTGGGAAGTGGGAACAGTGTTGTCTGTTGTTGAAGTTGGTAAGCCACCTTTATTCATCAAAAAGTCTGGTGGTGTGTTTCCAGATGGTCAGTGTTGCCAGATGTCCAAAAAGAGTCTGTCATATGTGGTCAGTGTGTTGCATGTTGTCAGAAAACTAGGAAAAAAACATGAAAAATGCAAAGTTGAGGAGGATGCTGAGCGACAGCAGAGACCCTCACTGGAACCATGTTG
Source organism: Arrhamphus sclerolepis (assembly GCA_037176975.1). Classification (NCBI taxonomy): domain Eukaryota; kingdom Metazoa; phylum Chordata; class Actinopteri; order Beloniformes; family Hemiramphidae; genus Arrhamphus; species Arrhamphus sclerolepis. The sequence goes on from JBAMYA010066265.1 coordinate 35,065, forward strand.
GTTGAGCATAGGCAGGCTGTTTAACAGTTTTTCATTTTTTTTTTTTTTTTTTTTTTTTTACTGGCTAAACACCTGTTTAATGAAAACAAACAAAAAATAGGTATTAATCTTTATAATTGTTTCTCAAAGTTTCATAATCTCACATTTCATCATATTAATTTGAAAAGAGTCAATATCGCTCATCAGGACCAGTCTGAGAGAACAGCAATACTGGCAGCAAGTGAGAAAAGCCCATTATTTACACCATCCACAACACAGGCAGCTAATCTTATCAACAATTCTGGAATCTAAATTTGTTGTCTTCCCAACTGCGGAGTTTTAGTAGGTTAATCATATGATGCTCATAATAAAAGAGTGACATCTATGTTAATGTCTGCTTCTCGTCTTTGAATGGTATGTTGTTGTGTGCTGATTTACTGTATGAAGGAGGTGATACGAAGTTGAGGGATCTTCAGCTCTTTAAGCAGCAGGTGCTGGTCAATCACATCAGACTGATTGAGGCGTGTGACACACACCTGCAGCGATCAACCTAATCTTTGCTTGAAGTAAGCATGCACCAGTTTGGCATTTTTGTTCCAGGTGACTGAATCCGTGTGGAGGCCCCGAGCCTCCGTTGAAGCAGGTCTGCAGCCGTTTTTATTTGACGTGCGCCAGAAAATGAGGATGACCCACTCTTTCTGTGAACCAGCACAATGTATGTGACAAAACAAAACGATTAGCCTGAATTAGGACAGACTAGTTTCCGTCATTTTTTCTCATTGCCACTGTTTTTTCTGTTGTTTCTCTTTGGTCCATCTAGATTGTTAATGTAGTTTGTTAACGTTAATGATGGTTTAAAATGTTATTTTACTGTTACATTTTGTGGATCACAAGGTTTAAAACTGCTAAAAACACAGGCAAGAAAAAGTAACTCCGCCAGAGTGCCTATTTCAGGTCACGTTTGCCTTCTATAATGAAGTGTTCCACGTGCGCTAAAAAGCGCCCTTTTTCCCCCCTGAGCACTTGCCCCCCCAAAATGTTTGTGCACGCCACTGTTTGCAACTGTCAGAAAAAGAAAAAAATGAAAAAAAAAATGTGTTAAGTGCCAGAAAGATTAGCATTCTGATTATCTTGGCACTGATTTATCTGTCATCGCTGTTGTTCAAACACACAGCTACTGATAAAGTGATATTCACGGTTTGTTAGCTGTCATGATGGGAACATTTTCAAGAGAGTTTGAACGTTCAGCTGGAAAACGTGCACTTTTATCATTAACTTGAATATTAACATAAGTGCATTAAAAATAAATCTTATTTTTATTTTCTTTCTTCCAACCCATTCCTCTCTTATTGTCCTTACAAGTGAAAATGGCTTTTAAAAGTCACCAAAAAGATACCGAACAGGACCCAGATGTATACATATATGTAAGAGGGGCTATCTTTGGGAGCCACGCACAAAAGTATGAAAGCTGGGATCAGAAAATCATGAATTCAAGAGCTTTGCTACCACTAAGTTTGTATGGCCTATTTAGGATAAAACAGTGGATTTTAAGCGCTGTTGTATCAGAGGCACAGCTAGAACGCTCTTAAACGTTTCTTTTGACTCTCAGAAATCCTTTTACTGACTGTTTTGTGTGTGCATGACATTTATAAATGATTGCACACATTAACATATTGCCAAAGCTGGCAGATGTGCTGCACATATGTTGTAGCTGTTGCACTTGATACATACTTCTCTGGAAGTGATGACTAAGCAAAGTGTAGAAACAACTGAAAGCTAAAGACAGGATGTTTAGATAGTCACCACAGCGTCTTTTTCCCTTCAGTGATGAGATCATTCTTTATCTTCCTCATCAGCATTTTCTGTAGAAACATAAGCATTAGCTTCCACCTCCCTCCTTATCCCAGCAGCACTGTCTGATTTAGCAATCACAGGTTAGTAGGAACAAGAAGCAAACCCTTAATTGGTCATAAGTCATTTAACGTTTTTTATTCTTCATCTTATTCATCACTGATTTAACAGTTTCTGTTCCTCTTAAACATATGTAGGAAACTGATAACGTCATTTACCAGAAAACAGAAATGACAGCAGGGATTTATTCACATTATTTCTATTCTATTTTTACATCTCAGCAGGCACATTTGAATTTGAGTTGTAAGATAAACAAGTGATACGATGATAAGGCTGTCTGTAGTACAAACAGTTGTGTTGAGCAGACAACAGCGTGACATTTCTGTTGTTCATGTCAGCATACCATCTGTTGCATATCTGATGTGATGAAAAATAAAACTAAATCTGATTTATTTTAAAAATGTAGTTCTTGTGGGTGAAAGATTGTCTTTAGCTGACAGTTAATGAAAATTTAGAAGTGAAGTGACATATTAATGTATCTGAATTTTTGATTGCATTTCATCGTTGATCACAGCTTCACATCTTGTTATTTAAGTTTGATGTTTGTGGCTATTTTACCAGTACTAGATAGTAGATATTTTCTTTTCTTGACTGTAGTTTTTCTTCTTGATCTGCACTGCCCCCTGCTGTCTGGATTCTGCTACTACAACAAAGCTGCAATTTTCCTGACAGATGTTCTTACTGCATGTTTTCATTTAAAAGAGACCTAGAAGTAAACAATGGACGTACATAATGGATAGATGAAGCACATTTGTTTTTACACCTAATAGATTATATATTTGTCATCCAAAAAAATAAAAAAAACAAAAAGAAAATATCTATTTTGTCATGTTTAATCACCAGTGAATCAGGTTTAGCTGCTGTTCAGGTTCAGGTTCAATAACATCAGTATTAGTGACTGTTTTTTTTTTTTTTGTTTTTTTAAAAACAAAACAAACTGAATTTCATTCCAAATTGATCAATGATCTTTCCTGGACACTCAGGTGGTCACATTCTGACCACCTGAGGGAGACAAAGACCAAAGTAAATCAAAATTCTCCCGAGCAAAGTTTAATCTTACCTTCACAAGAGAGATCACTGACTTTACACAATAATGTTTCATATAATTATTTTATTTTTTAACACATCAAATATTTGAAAAAAAAAAGAAGAACAAAAGAAGAGCTTGAAGTTCTTATCACTATGGGTTGGGTTAGGGTTACTAATGGACCAACAAGCAGGGAAGGAGGAAAAGAAAAGAAAATTACACAAATCTTTCAAAATACAATTGACCTGCTATATGCCCTCTCGTCTACTCAGATCCTTGCCTATTTTATTGAACTCAGCCCACTGATGACACACAAAGGTTGTATCTAACGTAGAATCCTTCTTTAAAACATTCCTCTCTGTGAAAGCCTTTGGTAAAGTCAGATATACAGACCAAAGTTCCTTAATAACTTTTTTCAAAAGTGCTTTTGTGACATTAACACATTTTTATTCTATTTTAACCATAACAAACAGAAGTGCACCAGAACTATTAGACATTAATTTTACCTTTTTCAGCTTGCTTGTCCATTGTTGTTTGTGTCACGCTGCATGTACACCACCAACCACTGGGTGGCAGTCTGGGTTCATTTCTGCATTGTTGTAGCCAGCAGTGCTGTGCTTCCTTCATGTAACTCAGACAGCAAAAGAGCAAATAAAGCATCTCTTATGTAAGTTGGAGCTACAAAATGTTGTATAACAATGAAAAAGTTGTAGTAGTGGGAAATGCCTAGCTGACCGCATTTCTAGGAAGTGCACTTCATGCTATGCAGGTGATCACAGCATGGTGTCCCAAGTGCAACCATCACACTTCTGGATTGAAGCCCACCCAGGGACCACTTCTTTCTTGCAGTTCCTATTCTGGCCACTTCGGTGCAGGCTCCAAAGCAGAGCAAAGCCCCATTGACAGCCACGTTAAAATGGTGAACTTTGAACCATTCTGGGACTGATCCTCTTCTTGTTGTATATCCTCCCCATAGGGAAGCTAACGCTGCAGTTTAGCAGTGGCTCCTACCATCTCTTTGCTGATGATATTCAGCTGTACTGCTCCTTCAGGACCTCTGAGGCTCAGAGTTAATCAACTGCGTGTCAAGAATCAAGCAGTGCTTAAGGGAGGACTACCCAGAGCTAAATTCAAATAAAACTGAAACTCTCGTCATCGACCTCTTGAAATATTGTTCAAAACAATTTATAAAGGAATAGCTTTTTCCAACTGGGGAACATCCCTGAACTGAGAACAATACTGGATTACTTTAACACCATCTTCGCATGTTTGAACCAGAAGGAGTTGGCTTGTCTGCAGGTCATTCAGAACTCAGAATGAGGCTTCTGACCCAACCAAACAGAAGAGTTCATATAACCTCTCTTTCATTGGCTTCCAGTTAATTACTGAATTAAATTCTGGTCCTGACTTCCAGAGCCGTCTGGGGGAAGGCCCCTCTTTAGCTTGCAGATTTGATGCAGCCACATAAACCTTCTGGCAGTCTGAGGTCTTCAGATCAGAGCCTGTTGACGGTTCCGTGTTCTCGATTCAGGACTGGAGGAGACAGATCCTTTCAAGCAGTGGCGCCAAGACTCTGGAACAAACTCCCTCTCTCCTAACTGGACTCTTTCAAAGAACATCTAAAGACATTTTTATTCCTTTAAGCGTTTTAGCTGGACAAAGGAGCTGCTATGACAGCTGTTACATTGTGTCTTGTCTTAAGCACTTCACGTTTTACATTTTTATGTATTTTATGTTTTAGCTCTCTGTGACTGCTGTCTGGGAAAAGTGCTATATAAATAAGTGTTACTTACTTACTGACTTAATTTCGCATTATTTCATTGGTGTTTTGACCAGTCTTCATAACTCAGTGTGGTTTCCCTTTTAAAACCCATGTTTTGGAAAGTCGTCTCATTTCACGTTTCAGGACACAATGTAAAGAGGCGTGCCATTTTTACACTGTTGGTTTCCTCCTGATTCAACAGGAAGATCGATGTACATCAATCCTGGAAGTAAGAAATTAAAAGGCCACTTTTTGGAACAATGACATCTTTTATTTATTTTCTTATTCCAAATTTTTGTCTATATATTGAACATCAGAGGGAGGAGCCCCTCCTACAGTCAACCCACATGTCAATATTTCAATAATAATAATAATAATAACAATAGAATCATCATAATTCTTCTGTCATCTCTGTCCTGCTGAACAGCTGAGTACTGCTGGTACAAATCCGACGGAGGAGCAGGAAAATAAAGATTAAAAAAAAAAAAAGGCAATTGTGATTTAAAGCAAGTAAGAATACACACAGTTTATGGCTATATTTGTGAGAACATCCATCGTCATAAAGCATTTCCAGGCCCCTCATATTAAAGGTAGGACAAATGATTCTACATGGTCATCGTCTTTTGTTGATTATCTTTGTTTCAAATATCAACAGACTTGAGATCATACAGGAATCACCTACCCTACCTTTAATCTTTACCGTAACAGCTTAAACTTGAACCCCAGATTTTTAACCCGAAACCCCTGAATATGAACCCTGGAAGAAAAAAAAAGTGTAAAATTCCATACTGGTTCCCACAAATATAGACATAGGAGTACACACTCTCTTTCCCACACTGACACACGCGCATTAGCACACTTTAATTACAACTCAAAATTTCCAACATACTTCTAGGTTGCTGCTGTGTTATCTTCTTTTTTTTTTTTTTTTTTTTTCCAAAAAACACATCAACTATTTCTATGCAAACATAAGTATAATAAAATGGGAGGGGGGGGACAAAAACAAAAAAAACAGGCACTGCTCTTTAAAACAATGTTTTGTTGACCCCATCACAACCAGGGAACTATAAAGCATTTACATGTGAACTGACATTCATTATCAGCACTTTTATGTTGCATTGTTGCTGGATGTGATTAATCAGTGTGTGGATGGATTCTGGAGAGCAGCGGAAGTTGGCAGGTGACCTTTTGGACTGCGTCAACCTGGCGTGACGATCGATCGTCATGACATCATCTTAAAAAGACTGGAGGTTACCATGAAAGAGAGGGAACAAAAAGAACACAAGCAATACTCAGACTGGACCTGTTGACAGGAAGGAAATTACAATCACATATGTATTTATTTATACTTTAGTTTGCCCTCAGAGTTTACAGGGAAATGTTTGTGTGTTAGTGTGTGTGTGTGTGTGTGTGTGTGTGCGCATCTAAATGTGTGTACAGTGCAAAATGTCAGACCTCCAATGACCAACAAAAACAGGCAGAAAACAGCTTGAATACTGACCTAAAACAGACATAACTGCACTGAGGTAGTTCTTCTGTGGACCAGTGTATGGAGGTTACCTCATCAGTGAAGAACTTTAATCTTCCTGGAAACTAGACACTACAGAGAGGGGGTCAAAAAGACAGCTGTGGTCTGACTTGTCAATTTCACCTTCATTTTCTACAGCATCATTTAAACATCTGACATTCTTAATCAGCTACAAACTTCATGTTTTTGGACACTTACACATTGTTTTTGTTTTTTCTTGAAATGAGTTATGGACAGTTGCTGAATTTGTGGGCCTCAGCAACCAGATCCTTGTCTTCAAAACTGGATATATTATTCATATAGTATCTAGTTCCAAACTGAAACAAAGCTTCATATCAATAGCAGATTTTTAATATGTCAAACACACATTTTTAAGGGCTCTAACACAATTGGACAATTGACATAAAAGCTGTTTCATGGATGGTGGCAGGTTATTTATTTATTTTTTTAATAGTTATGCAGATTAAAAAAGGTCGGGAGTTGGGACTGGCTTGTTGTGAAGCAACAATATAAGACTCGTTTCCACTCGCCTTAGTTGGATCGTTGACACGTGTCCATCACCATAAATGCATAGACATATAAACGTAGACGCCTCATTGAGCGGGTTGGCCCGTTGCTGCGATACGTCAGCGTGTCCGCCATATTGGATGTGGCAGATCTGCCCTGTAAACTGATACAAAGAAATGTACCAAACTTCATAAAGCGCCTTTCTACAAAGTGATTTAAGTTGTGTGTCTATTAAGTATGTATGTCTGTGCATGAATGGCCCCACTTCTTATTTCCTCACGAAACTGGTGCACTACTGCCACCATGTGATTTGGAATGGTAGTTTACATGCAGCCGCCCCTGTCGCCAGTTCGTAGAGACACGACGGCTGAAAGGACTGAGGAGGAGGTTGGCCCTGTTAAAATTCCACCCTGATGGTTTTATCCCGGAACCCCCCCGCTAGTGAAAATGCACCCATTAAATGCACCCATACCCTCAAAAGAGTTCTTAATGCATTTGAAACAGGCTGTCTTCAGGCTGCAAAAACAAATAAGAAAATAAATCCGTCATGAACATAAGGAGCAGCTACATCTGCAGTGTGACTGGACGTCCATTAAAGAAAACACTGTTCAGAAGATAGAAACATAATTTTCTGAGCATAATTTGAAGAAAATACTTCAATATTTAAACATTAATGCTTATACAGCTGAATTTATAGAAAATATCAGTTCGTAAAAACTTTCAAACTTAACTGAAAGTGGACTAATTGCATTTCTGCAATGGAACCAAAGGCACATGAAACAGTTTTGTTTATCGTTTTTGTTTGTTAAAGAATGAGCTGCATACTCCACAAATCTTTCTTGTGAAACATCTTAAACTATCATGGACTGGCAGCACCCAGAGTTTGAACAGTAATCAATCAAATTTGGTTGTATAATTTAATGCTAATCTATTATAAGAAATTGCAGATATCAGATTTAGCTCTTTTTTTTGGGCAGAGTTCCACATTGTTTGGTAACTTGTCGCAGTCCTTTCATCCATCAGTCGTCCACGCGGGATTCGTATTATTCGCGATTGTCAGCGGGCTGGACCCTATCCTAGCTGCCAAAGGACAAAGGGTCAACACAGAAACAAAATAACACGTGTGCACGAATTCATTGCCTTACAGACAACTTAGAAACCCCAGTTAGCTCAACATGCATGTTTTGCATTCATGGAGTTCCTGACAAAACCCGTATGGACACAGAGAAAACGAGCAAATTGTACAAGAAGGGCCTGGTTGAGGTTTGAACTGGGGACCTTCTTCCTGTGATGCAACAGGTTGAAATAATCAAAACCTTTTTGAAACAACAGCCAAAAGTTTGGGAGTGGATTTTAATCTCGGAGTTGTTAGATTAGCATTAGTGATAATGGTGAGAAGTGGTGAGCACCTTTGAATGTTACTGGACCTGTACAAAAAAAAATGTTATAAAGTGTCTTTGGGTTGAATGTGTATGTTTTGCTTTTTTCTTAGTGACATCAAAGCCTTTTGAATAATAGGAAGAAAAAAATATCAGCTTTTATGCTAAGATAAGGACCAAGTTCTTGCTCTTTTCCAAAAAAGTCGAGTTGCTTGTTAAAGAAAAGGAGAACTGAAGTGTGGAAGCCATATTTGAGAAAACTCGTTTTGATGGGCTGTGTGGTCTTAAAGAAATAAACTCTTCAGGATCTTTGAGATGTCTTCTTACACAATTTTATTATATTTGTTTTATTTATTTATTTTACAAAAATAATGAGCACTTATCTCTTTCCTGCTCTTCAGTTTTATATTTTTGCGAGCCTTGCTTTTCAGTATACGCCGTCCACATCAGTTGTTTCGTGTAAAATAAGAACTACCCCAGCACAGTGTCGTACACTTGAGGTGAGTAATATTGTGTTTCACTGCTTTTGTGGATCACAGCACCGGTCAACAGGAGTCTGTACAAACAGCAAGAGTGTCATAAAAAGCTACATCCGCCACAGATGTCCAGAAGAGTGACAGAAGAGCATCAGAACTGTACAGCGGCTCTGCTACCACAGATCTTATCATAAGCAAACATCTCGCTCAGTATTCAAACAGTAAAACCTCAGAGCGCTCGTCATCTGTTTGTCTCTGAGTAACTTCAGCTTTGAATGTGATGATTCGTCGAGGTAAGAGGTGGAGGAGTGAATCTGAATTTGGTAGCCACTTCCTGTCGTCCATCGTCTGCAGCACGCCAAGCCAAAGACCGTGACCTCTTGGGCTGATTTTATTTAAAATAAATTGTTTGTTCGGGTCTCTCTGCTACCATTTGATAATCCATTCACCCTTGTGGAAAGTTTACTGGTCTGGTCCACTGAGCCAAAGTGGCTACATTTAAGAGAAAGACCCTGCAAACGGGTCAAAGTGATTTCCTTCCTCCCCCTCTGCTGACGGGTCGGTTTGGACCCATCCAGCTGTCTTGTTGGTACCAAAAGTAAAGTTCTGACTGTTTTTATGGATGACCTTTGACCCCTTCATCAGTCTTTAAGTCTTTAAGCTCAGTCGTGCCCCCCAAGTAAGTCCGTCAGTGGGTGTGTGGGGGTTTTGATGGGGGGCATCGGCCTGGGTGGTGGCGCTGGTTTGTTTTTGGCCCGCAGTGGGCTCGCCGTCCCCCCATCGCTGTCAGCTCTGTCTGTCGGGACTGGAGGCGGAGGCGGTGGGAGACGAGGCAGCGACATGGACCCATGATGGTAGTGGAGATGATGGTGGGGGTTGTGGCGGTGGTGGTGACCGGGCGTTGCCACTGACGACGGGACGCGGGAGCAGGAAGATGCAGGTGAGGAGGAGGAAGGGGGAGGAGGGGGTGGAGGTGTGAGGGTGGTGGGCCGCAGACTCTGGATCCTCCGGCACTCCTGGCAGATGCGGACGTGGCTGCAGCCCTGCAGGAAGCTGCGTGTGGGGGCGGGCGGAGCCACCAGAGCTGATGCGGGAGGAAGGAGGGGAGGGGTGCTGAGATTGGCGTTGGCGCCTAATGGGTCCCCAAGGAGCCTCTGAGGCCCCGGGCCCAGATCGGGTCCTCCTTCCATACCTCCCCCGAGCCCTGCAGGGCCTCCTGTCAGTGGGCCCTCACCGCTGTAGAGTTTCCCGTTGCTGAGGCGCATCTCTCGAACTAAGCGGATGGGGCGATTGCCAGCAAGAGCCAGGCGGGACGGGTGTCGTAGAACTCCGCCCGCAGTGCTGCTTAGGGGCCGACGCCGGCGGGACCGGGAATTCTTTTTACAGGAGACGGCGTTTCGAAACTCCGTCAGCATCTCCTGACAAACAGAGACCTGCGAGACGGAAGAGGCAAAGAAAGATGTCTAAATGCAGACGGAGAGAGTTCAGTCTGGAAACTAAGGCGTGACAAACCTGCCATAACTCAGGAAGCATCTCAAAATGTAGATTGGTTTGGCAAAACTTTTAATTTCCCAACAAGAGGAAACTATTTTACATGACATTACATTTAGCAGATGCTTTTATCAAAAGCAATATTTGATAATAGAGAATATCTACTAATGTCGGTGTTATACTTGTCTCAGACAAACTTTTATTTGAAGTCATTCTTATGGAATTATTAAAAAGGGTTCTGAATCTGCTTAGAAACTTATGTCGGAACTTAGAGGGAAAATGAATGAGTTTGTAATCTGCAGGAGAGAGAAAGTGAAGAGATGTCAACATTGCTGTTTTCATCAGTTTGTGTGTTAATGCTCTGCAGCTTTCCACGTCTAACCAGTGTTATCTGCAAATGTGTTTGCATTTGTGTTTCTCTTCCCACTATAAAAAAAAGAAGAAAAAAAAGAAAAGAAAAACAGCCTGAGCAGAAAGTCAAATAAATGACAAATGAGAGTGAATGAAAGTCAAAACACCAAACTGTATCTGCACAGGACACACGAATGGAAGACCGCTGGAATATAAATGGGCTGGTTTCCTCGGCTGGAATAAAGATTATTTTCTTTGCCGTGAAATGTCTTTCAAGTTCAGTTTTGCTTTATTACTCTGAACCACAATTTTAGATTTCAAGCTACACACTGTGTTCGACCACAGAGTGACTAATGATAAATTATGACTCTTGTCATTAATGTATAAGGAGTGTAGCGGTTTTTAAAATGACTTCAACAGTGCTGTCATGTGCCAACCTGCTTGGATAAAAGCTTCTTGGCTACTTGTGTGGACCAAAGTAAAACCATGAACAGAAGCGAGATTTTAAACATGTTAGAATATTTCTTTTGATCATGCGCATGTATGAACATGTGAACTGATGCTGCAGATGTTTGGATGCTGATCTCAATCAATATCACTGACAGGAAACTTTTGGGAGAGGCCACAAAGAAAGAGATGGAGATGGCTTATTAAGGAAATATTATATTTGAAACACAAATGCTGTTTTTAGTGTCAAGCATTTCTTTATAAATGCCACCTGAAACACCACCCCAAGCAATCCCTCCCAAAACTCTCCTCCACAACAAACGAAAACTCGAGCGTAACATTTGAGTGACTTTTACCTTTTTAAATTAGTGTTAACACAAGAACACATCATTACATCAAATTACACACACGCAGACGCACACACACAGAGGCTCACATGGTGGCATGCTGAGGTGTGGTTGGGACCGGGTATAGAAAGGAATTCCAAGGAACGAGGAGGAGGGTGAAGGTTTACCTCGTCCGTCTCAGCGGTGCGGCGTGTTGACCAGACAAACTCCATGATGGCCACAAAGACGGCAATGATGAGGCCGCAAATCAGGACCACGAAGATCCCGCCGATGTTCTCCATGCCGAGACCTGAGAAACCCAGCAATGAAGAGCAAGGCAGTTATTGTGATCTCATCTTTAATCTTTCTTTCAGAAAATTTCCTCAGAAACTCTTCTAGAAATGTCTCTCACACCTAAAAATGTATGTATACTCATTGTTAAAATATTAGTTCCTAGGTATGCAAACGTTTGTACTTCCTTTTCTCCAGGTATGAGGGTATCAGCAGTTTTACTTCTGAAACATGCTGAGCCTTCGTTCTCACTAAGACGTTCATGTGTAAAAGCAGCTCACAGAATCTCTAGCAACTTCTCTGCTACAGATTCAAAGGTCAAGAACTTTATGAGTGCCTGATTTTCTTTTTTGTTGCAAAATATATATTTTGATGCTTCTGGCGTTCGGTCCTGAGAATGTACTATATTCAATATTTTCCTGGAGATTATAAGAAAAGGAATTTACTGTCCTTCCGTGATGCTTGCTTCTGAAATGACAAAGCAATAAAAAGAAGAATGTGATGTCAGGAGAAAATGAGTCAAACAACGGCTGGAGGAAAGACTAACAACTTTCAGCATTTCCATTTTGAGAAAATGTCAGTGCAGCAAAGGACATTTCAACAACTTTAACAACCAAGTCTCGGGTCATCACCTCTCAACTGCCGACTGAGCTTGTGTGCACTGTTCACCCCTTCATTACGTAGCCTTTTTTTCTTTAAATACTAAGAATGTTTGTGCACAATAATCCAAAAATTCAAACTAAAGTCAGCTCAGAAAAACACGCTCACATGTGAGCACTGAAACCTTCATGTATGTCGTCATCCATTTAACTTTCACCTAAGAGGCATCAGCTGAAGATGAATTATGGGTTCTGTGCACTGCAGCGGCGCCGTTGGTGGTGTCAAAAGCTGAGAAATGTTCAACTCAGCGCTTCAACACAAGAGCTAGCAACTGAAAACGTACGAGGCCAGTCTGCTGCGTGTATCTGTCTGCAATCAAACCTCACGTGACACAAAAATGGAGGAAAAATTATTTATTGCCCTTAATCATCCTACTTTTATGAATAAAGTCTGTGGTCACACAGAGAAATAAGTCCGAGAAATAACACTTGGATCGAAGAACTTGCTTTGCATCAGCCACCCACACCCCCCACCAAGACAAGGTCGAACTGACTGTGAAGCAACAGGGAACCTTGTGAAATACACAAAATGTTCATCAAAGGACGCACATGAGGCTTTCTCGGATGACCGTGCATTAAGTCATTTTCTCCTTTCTCTGCAGATGCTCATCAACTGCTCACCCACGCAGCAGAGCATCAACGGGGGAAAGGTGTCAAATGTTTCACCAAATGAACCCAAGCTTTTCAGCAACATGTTTTCATTCTGTGTGTTAATGATAATAAAATCTTTAACCACATTCTGTAAAAGTAGACCACATTCATAACCGCACTGCTGTATAATTGACCCACTCCCAGGCCTCTTGTAAGGCCTCTTTTAAATGGAAAAAATTACTATTTTCCTGATTGCAGCTTCTCGTCTTTGTGGGCACAGCAGCAACACATATAGTGTTTTCTGTGTAATTTGCAACAAAGGGACTTGATTAGTCTTAATGGTATCTAACTGGTTAAATTTTTGTCAGGTACAAGATTTTTTTCTACAACCCTAACCTGAAATGACCTTAACCCCTGTTACTCTAACCTCAAATTTACACCAATAAGATTGTTTTATTTCACCATGACAGGACTTTTGACCCTATAAGGATGTTGTGTGCACTCAATAAAACTGTTTGCACAATACAAGTTAAACAGATGATTGACGCTGGCTGACTCGTAAGCAGGCAGGACTCACATTCCCGTTATTGTCAGTTGCTAAAAACCTAATCAAAGTGAAAAAGTCAATAAAGATAAACCTTGTTTTCTTGTTATATTAAGATGCACCCGAAGTAAAAGGAAACCCATATGCCAATGCTGATGGGCAATATTAGTCTTTTGGACAAAAGGCAATGAAATCAACACATCAAAGGACGAAATAGAGCAGTCATGTTAGGTTATTTTCCTTCTCTACTTTACACGCACGTAATAAAACATAAATCTAGCCTGAAACTAGGAGATATATACGTTCTCCAACAAAAAAATCATTGCTTGGTTTAATATAACAGAGCAGCGGTGCAGTCCATGTGGAATTCAATGACTGGCTGTTTCACAAGACAGACTACACACTTCTTTTTCTCTCCAGCGAAATCACTTGGTGACATTAATGGAAAGTTTGGTACACTGACTTTGATCAAATGCCCAAAACTAGAGACATTCCTATCTGCGTCTTCTTCTTTTTTTGTGATCTCTACCAATTTCCAAATCTTAACATGAACAAAATAAAATAAGATGCTGAACATGATATATTTTAGCATCATTGCTGCTTGCAGTTACAACATTTAACTTAAATTAATTATTACTAATACTGCTGTTTACGGGCGCTCATTTAAACTAGAAATTCTCACAGATATTACAAGGTTGTGGTATGCAATGTATTGAGACTGGAACTATTCATAGTTCCTCTAGAAAATCATTTAGTGGTTTTGTCTTGGATACACAAGGTTTTAGGCTGTGGGAACACTGGGCACACGACACTCAATTTCCCCTTTCTGGACAGAGGAACTCTAAATTTCCTCAAAGTCCACCTAAGGGAGCATGAGGGCCACTGGCAGAGTGGCACAAAAGCAATTTGTGATTTTTAGCAATTTTTTTTTTTTCTCTATTGTTACTTTTATGTTCAGTCACTCTTTTAAGGAAGTCTGTCACTGTCTTTTCTCACAGAAAAGGTGGTATTGTCACCACCTCCCAGGGTGGGATCCATCAGCCTGGCAAACAGGATTGAAAATAATAGAGAAAACCTTCTCACTACTGCTTAGTCATTGGCATGTCCCCCTACGAAATGAAAGGAATATTATTATGCATCACAACAAGTTTGAAGTCAACTGATATGGGCCAAACAAAAAAAACAAAAAACAAAACCCACATATCAAAGTCAGACGACCAATACGGCTTTTTGTGGTCAACCAATATTGTTTTTTTTGCTCCATATTGGTCCACCTTAAGATCAATAATAGCCAACCAATTAATCAGTCCCAAATGTTATTGTTGTATATTCTGTGTATTCTAATGAAGAGACGGGAAAATAAAAATGAATAGTAATTAAAACTTTGATAAAATAAGACTTTTGCATATTGTAGGGTTTCCATTTGCAAAAGGCCTGCGGGTAAAACCATCCAGCAACCATCTCAGAATTAAACATTAATTACAGCCTGGTACAATCTTTTTTTTTTTTTTTTTTACATCTGTGGTTATAAATTACATCCATGACAACTGTACGGGTGGTGAATTTGTTTGTACCACATCAGATACGTTTATATCAAGCAATAAGCTGACCAGTAAGATGCCATTTGATGTGCTTGACTGACAGCTAGCCATTAGCTCTGACGTTGCCTTTAGTAGCGTTGTCCTGCCTCTTTGGAACATGGAAATATGGGCTTCATAGGCTCTCTATAGAAAACTACAGGTCATGTGATACAATAGTTGGTCCAGTATTTAGAGTCGTAAAACCTAGGAAGGGGGAACCTTTTCCTTCGTTCTCTCAGTCATTGTGTCTCCATTAGTGTAGAGCACTTCTGGAATCCATTGGCCTTTTGTAGTCACTTCATCATTCCACAACAATTTCCATTCAATTTCCATTGATTAGATTGTTTTTATTAATGGAAATGCTCACCTGCGGTTGAGGCACCGTAAAACTAGCCAGGACCCCAGTAATGGAAACCCGCCTAAGGTGCACCTGATGTTTTCAGGTGAAGATTCAGAAATGGAGGTGCAACGTCTTGCTTCTGTTTCACAGCTGCAAAACTGGCTAATCACATAAATGACGCCACGGATTTAATGGCCATCAATGCCAGCTCTCGGAGAGCGACTTCTGAAAAGATGAACTTTCATTTGAATAATTAGACATATTAATTCCATTTCAATGAGTGGATGGCAGTCAAAAGCAACACTTTCAAATTACATGCCTGTGATACTTAATTATTACTGTTGCTTTAATAATTGTGTCCACCTGTCCTCCCACCAAATTAGCTCCATGTGTTTCCTGCCTTGCATCATAAAATGTTTCTTATTCTTAATTCAGACATAAATATCTCGCTCCCAGTGAGCGTTGCTTCAGAAAACCTTCAGATGCAGACACTGTCCCATTTCTCTGCAGAGCAATTGGCTACATCCATCTTCCTACAGTCTGCTGACACTGGTCTAACTGGGGTACAGTCTGACCAGTTAACCACTAATTGTTCCACATTTTTAATGGCTGCACCATCTGCTGCAGCAGTTTGTCTCAGTTTAGTTTTGAGGATGCACCCTGAAAACCTGACTGCCTGATCGCTACCGTTTCTGCCTACAAGATTAATCTTTCTGTCAATCAGTGAGAGTTTTTGATTATCTGTTTGGTACATTGCATTAATATTAATTGCTATGTAATTAGTCATTCAACAGAAAACACAATTAATCTCAATTCTGATAACGGCTTTAAGTCATTTGTCAGGTTAAAACTATTGCATCAAAAATCAGATGAAAATATAAATTTACCAGTGTGGGTCTTCTGGATGAAACTCGATCCATTAATATGTGTTTAAAGAACTGATGGACATATTCAAGTATATTTTCTGACGGCATCAACAAATTAATTGCATGCGAAATAAGTAGCTCATTTACCAAAATTAAGGTCTAGACAAGACCATTATAGCTCTCAAATTAATCAGCGACGGTAAAGTTGCTAATGGGTTGTTAGAATTTCACAAGTGGTTCTGTTTTGGAATTAATAAAAATCATCCAAACAATTATTCCTTTTTCACATCTGAGTGTAATTGTGATTTTTAAATCATTTAAACCACTTCTTATTCCTCTCATCATGATTAGTGATAGCGGTGGAATAGTCGTAGTAAAATAATTTAGGAAAAAGCTCTCATTTCAAAGGCCACAAAGATTCCATTTAAATGTTGTTTTTTTGTTTTGCTTTGTTTAATTTTCCTGCAGAAATTCAACAACCTACCCAGAATCTACCCAGAGATTGTGAAAGCCAGCATTCTCTTCTAAACCCACAGTAAAAACAATGTAAACACTGATCCACACATTTTTTTCTCTCCCATTAATGTCCTTGAGCCACTGTGCTAAGAATAGGACACAGAGGGAAAATATGCATCAAAACAATTGTGTCGTCACAAGAAATTTGATAAAATAGCTGTAATTGCTTAGCCTAGAGTTAAATAATACACAGAGACTGTTCTCCTGTAAAAAGAGGATGCCCACCTTTGGCTCGGTGATCCTCTTCTTTGGGACACTGTCCTCCTTCCCACCAGCGTCTCTTCAGGATCTCCAGCCTGTTGCTCTCCTGCATCTGCAGGATGCCCAAGGTGATCTCATCTCTGTATGGGGAGCCTGAGCAGAATGAATTCACTGTTAAATTCAAAATCACATCAGGTTCTGGCAAAAAAAAAAAAAAAACTTCACTCCTGTCAAGAGGTTTTCTCAGGGCATCATCAGACTTCCAGTGGTTTTTCTCTAATTTGTCCAAATTGACTTACACTTCAGGGCTGATTTTATTTTTTTTTCAACCTGTCCAGTGTAATAACAGTGATATTCTAACATGCTGACCTGAATTGCATTAATTTTATCTTCCCTAGTTGGTTTAAGTGAACGTGTATAAAATCAAACTCTAAACTGTCATGATTCCCATAACTGCATAATTGCATGAGTAGGAAGGCCTTTGTCGACTTTCAGAAGTTATTTTTTGGGGAAAAAAAAGACATCCTATCACACCTAGAGACTATGAAGCCAGAGTTTTGAGAAACTTACTTAACATTGGGAATCTTGTGGGGTCACTGCTTACTGAAAGACAATCAGATTGTTTTGCAGATTAAAGAACAATAATGTTCCTATTTGGTTGTTGATGAACATTTTGCATGAGACAAGACGAGAGACTTTTGTCATTCAGTGTATTTGATTTTGTCAGATAGCCAAGATACAGATAATATCATAATTTGCTCCAACAGACCTTAGGGACAATAACTGAGATCACTGGAGCGAACCTCAACTAATGCGAGACGCTCAGATTTTTCCAACTGTGTAAAAGAGCGAACTTTAGTCTCATTGGCTATGTGTACCGAACAGGTGAGCCAGTTGACTTGATGGTTTGATTAAGAGTGACGTCTGATGGGGTACATTTGCAGAGTATTATAAGTTCAGTACAAGATACAACTGTTAATGCACAGAAAGAACAGCACTTTTCAGTAATAGCTAATTTAAACTCCCATGTTTTAAACAACCGATCCAAAAATATAAAAATATTGATGCATAACTCCAATAAAGCATGGATAGATCTTTAGAACCAGCCGCTCTATAACAATAAAAACAAAAATGTCTTGCCATCATGCACTGAAGAAAGTGCGAAGGAGCTTGTTTCCAGAATATAAGTCTGTAAGAACAGATCATGAGGTCACGAGCAAAAACTTGGTGTGGAAAACATCCTGTTGCAGTAAATTACCATCTGATGATGGCAATAAAATAAAAATGCTCGGACTGTATTACTGAAATAACGCGGACTGTTAACGTTGAATCACTGGAGAAGTGCAGTGAGGCCCAGGTGGAGAAAATAAAATGAAAATAAAAGTTGATGCCAAGACAAAAGAACAAACAAAGAACACATTCCTGCTGTACTTACTAGAGATAAAGCTACTGAATTAATTTTATTGAAACATACTTTAAAAAAAAATTATTATTATTATTATTATTATTATTATTATTATTATCATTAGTAGTAGTAATAGTATTTGGATTTTTTTTGTGCTTTTCTGGACACACAAAGACTTTTTTTCAGTTTTGTCTTGATAATACAACCAAGCTATCTGCATTATAACTAAAATTTTTGCTAGGGAACAGGACATACGCTGAGGTCAGGGCAGGGGTAAATCTGAAGGCTAGACTGTCCCAATTCACAGTCGCAGACTGCACGGTCTTTGAAGGATCCGGCCTTCATTGACCAAGTAGTCCGTGTCCTTCGAAGGATGCAGCTGCTGAATTGAGACACAGCTATTGTATCTTAGATTCACAATAATTTCATGTGTAAACATGCACTTAAAATAGAATCAGGACAAGGGGCGGAGTTTTGGAACTCCGCCTCCAAAATACTACAAGAACATTCCAGTGATGATGTCATAGGAAGTCACTACGACATCACAATCAGATCATTCTACTCTCAAACGCAGGCAGATCGCAGACCACTTCGACCACTTATTCTACAAAAAGCTTTTCTAGAGACTGAAAATGGCCAAAACATTTGATTTGTACTTCATGGATCGTGCTGAGCTCACCGATGAAATTGCCAGGCTGAATCTCTTGTTGGGACAAGACAAGACCAAACTCTCCGATGTAGAGTCCAGAGTAAGCCAACTGTCCAAAGACTTGGAAAACATGAAAGAGCAACTGGAAAGAGAGAGATCTCTCACTGAGACGTACATCAGAGAGGAAAAAGAAAAAGAGACACAGCTGAACAAACAGCAGGTCAAAAAAGGTTCAGATGAACTTCAGCTGGAGAAAGATAAAAACAAGACTCTCCTAGAAGAACTGAACACAAGTAAAACTGCATACCAGGACCTGAACCTGAAG
>JBAMYA010066266.1:0-26544 GCA_037176975.1 Arrhamphus sclerolepis
GTTGCAGATTCAGTCTTCCAGCCTGGTGCAGGTCTACAGTTTTGTTTCTGGTGTCCTTTGACAGCTCTTTGGTCTTGACCATAGTGGAGTTTGGAGTGAGACTCTTTGAGGTTGTGGACGGGTGTCTTTTATACTGGTAACCAGTTCATACAGGTGCCATTAATACAGGTAACGAGTGGAGGACAGAGGAGCCTCTTACAGAAGATGTTACAGGTCTGTGAGAACCAGAAATCTGGCTTGTTTGTAGGTGAACAAATACTTATTTTCCACCATGATTTGCAAATAAATTCTTTAAAAATCAGACAATGTGATTTTCTAGATTTATTTTCTCATTTTGTCTCTCAAAGTTGAGGTATAACTGATGGAAATTATTTTGCTTGCAAAAAGCAAAAAGAAAAAAATCAGTTCATTCTTTTGTTGGGAAGTTTTGATCTTGCAAAATTAGAAAATTTACAACATAATTAGCATTTTCCTTTGATTTTTTTTCACACAAAAAAGGAAACACTATTTTTAGAATTTTATTTTTATGAGGCGTAGTTGTGGTTTTAATACAAAAGCCTCAGTTTTATTTTAAAATTTGCAAATTTAGTCAAGCTTTTATGCCAGAAGTTCACTTTTTTTATTTTCCGACTAGTTCAGGAAATCTGACGACACATCTGGTAGGGAAAGTAAAGGATAACTGGCCCTTTAACGGTAACCATGGTGATGATGTGGATGTAGTTTGATAAAAAAAAAGAGAGAAAGCAAGGAAAGTTTAAAATTTTGTGATTGGATGGTAAAAAGTCTTGGTTGTTGCAACATTTGCAATTTTCTATTTATTTATTAAACATAAGTCAGTCACTTTTTTTTATGGAACGATGATATTAAAATTTGTGATTTTTTTTTTTTTTTTTAAACAACTGAGTCCTGATCCTGGTAACCATGGTGATTGTAGAATTTAAATACAAACCACTAAATAATAAAGTAACTCTTGCTGTGTTCGTGTGTGTGTTTAGGGGGTGTCATCCGTGAAGACAGCACCTTCAGCATCGCCGTGACGCCCACCTCTGCTGCTCGGTGTCTGCGGTGTCGTCGCTACACTGCCGAGTCCTCGGACTGCCTGTGTCCGCGATGCCAGACGGCGGTCTCCCGGACTGACTGACGGGCCTGTTGCCATGGCGACATCACTGTCACGACGGGAAGGTTTCCGACTCTGGGTGGAAACGAGTGGCTTTTCCCGCTCTGGTTGTCCATCATTGGACCGCCGGTCTAAAGAAGTGGAGCCAGAATGGAAGCAGCCGTCTGACCAGCATGTGGACGGTTGTTTACTGTAAATATAGCTGGAACAACGGAGTGATGTTTCTGTAGTTTATACTGATGATGATGATGTGGGGGAGTTTAACATGTATGTATGGACTCTTATCTGTAAATAAACGGACCCTGGTCTCGGAAGCTTTAGAGAAACATCTTTATTCTGCGTTAGAGCCCAGCTGTCTGCGTATATATATAAATAAAAATAAGGTCTGTACTTCTTTATGATACATCTCTCTGTCTGAGTGAAGCAGAAATGAGACAATAACTCAGAAATGGCACAAAAACTAAACAAGACAATTGATTTTGAAGTGGAAATCAAAGCAAACACAAATGCGCAACATGATTTATGTTACATGCACAATAATATGCATTTAAAAAAGGTTAAAAGCAGCTCCATGTTTAACGTGTCTAATTAACGTTAACGTGCTTTAAGTGACAACTTGATGATGACGGTGATAGCTGGTCTCTGTCCAGCCTCAGTCCTCCGTGGTGAGGACGTCCACAGCCTCCAGCAGGTGCAGGGCCAGGCTGTACTGGGCGTGGTTTTCTGGCAGCATCTCGATGAGATGGCTCACCAGCCGGCTGGTCTGCTTCAGAGGAACCAGGGGACACCTCAGTTCGCTGGGGTCCTGCAGCACACACAGGTTTACAGTTTAGATACAAACCCCTTCAGTGGCCCTCAAAATACTTGTGACTTGTCCCTCCTGGCAGAACCGGTGGAGCCCAGTCCAGTTTGTGGGTCTTTATCACCTTTGTAGATGATGGAGACCAATCTGTCTTTTAATGATGAAGCTCCAAGATATCTGGAAAACCTCCTAGTTCCAAACTGTCCTAGTAGAACACTCGCTCCCTGAAAGCAGGTTTACTTGCTATCCAACAACAGCCTTTAGCTAACAGGCTCCTCTATTGTGGAATCAACTTCCCTCTCTACATTTAAGGTTAGAGTTAAGACCTTCCTTTTTGATAAAGCCTTTAACTCTGTGGTCTCTTAGATCACCTCTTAGTTATGATGCTATAGGCCTAGGCTGCTGGGAGAGTCCTATTGTCCACTGATTCAGATTGTCCTGAATCAGTTAAATTGTGTAATTTCTGTAGTCTCTCCTCCTCCTGCAGCTCCTACCATGACAGCAGCACAATAGTTCAGTTTTATCACTGACACTTCACAGTCAGAAGGTTCAGGTGGATCTTGGTTCATCTGGTCTTCCTGTGTGGACTTTCCATGTTCTCTGTATGTAGGTTTACTCCGGGTACTCTGCTTTCCTCCTACCCCAAAAACATGCTGCTTAGACTAATTAGTAGGACAAAATTCTGCTTAGGTGTAATCTGATTAATAGGAGTGTTTTGGTCCATCAAATAGGTTGGTCTGTTTAATGTGTGTGTGTCAGAAAGAGAAAGGTGCTTGCCTTGTAAAAGCATCTCAAGTGGTTCCTGGACTAGAAAGGAGATATATAAGCATGATGTTTAATTCCTGAGTGGCATGAAGGCTGTTCTTGAGTCTTGTTGTTTGAACAGATGAATGTGATAAACAAGACTGATGAAGGTTCACAACCTGGTTGGTTTCTTTTGATTTACACGTTATCATCCAACGAGGTCCTTCTGTTTGAAGGTGTCAAGGCTTCTAAGACCAAAACATGAACATGTAGAAACCTGCAGTGGTCCATTTCTTACCATCGCCTTCAGCCATGTGCAGAGGGTGGGAGGCAGGCGGGCCAGCAGCTCCATGGCAGACTGAGTCTGGTTCTGGCTGTGGAGCAGAGAGTAGCTGAGCCTCTGACCAGTCAGCACCAGCAGCTGGGAGCCCAGGACATCCTTGTCTTCTACCTCCAGCATGACCTGAGAGCAGAGAGTCCGCTTTGACTAAATCATCATCGATCTCTTAAAGCTGCGGTTCTGGTTCTGGCTGGTACCTGCTCAGCACGCAGGTCCAGGCCTTGGTTGTAGAGCTCACAGACGAGGTGCCGTTGCAGGATGTCGGGGTTGACCTGCAGCAGCGAACCCAGCTCCAGACACAGAGAAGGCCACCAGTCGGCCGCGGGTCCAGTGGAGGGCAGGGGGGCGGAGCCTGATGCATCATCGATGGCCTGAACCCAGCCGGTCAGCATCCGGAGGAGGAACTAAAAAACAGAAGGAGAGATTGAAGAGATGGATGCAGGACGTGGTTCTTCTTCAGGGCGTCTTTACTCGTCTCACCTCCTGTCGTAGTGAGACCAAGCCAGGGTCCATGTCTCCACTGGGCATCAGCTGGATGGTGTTCAGGTCTCTGAAGAAAGCGTTTTTACCCTAAAAGATGGAGAAACCGTGAGTGCAGGGTTCAGCATCTGGATGTGAGTCTGCTGGAGAGTCTCTGCTCACTTTGCTGTCAAACAAGCTGAGTGGTTTCACTTTGAGCCCGAAGCTCATGGCGGCGTGCAGCAGGGACGCCAGCAGGCAGTGGTGCTGGACCAGTGGGTAGTGGACTCCTCGCTGCTCCAGGGCCAGCTCGGCGATAGACGCGGGACCGTCGGCTCCGCTCCAGATCTCCTCCACGGAGAGCTCCGGGACAGGGACTTCTTCCATGGCAGAGTCCGCCTGGAGGAACCACAGGGTTCAGAGATCATGTAGCATCACATAGCAGCGATTATTCCTGAGATGGCGGCGTGTTAGTGGCTGGAGGAAGATCACAGAGCAGCAGGCGCTTCATGCACTCATCATCACACAGCTCCAGCTCTTTATCATCCTTTCATCTGCTCCATGCTTGGTCCTGCAGGCATCACTTACGTAGGAGTGGATAAAAGAGAAAGGGCTCTTATTCTTAACCAATAACGCAGTCACCTCCATGAGGATCTGCAGCAGCTGGACGCAGCAGCCCAGGAAGGATGTCACGGCCTTGTCCCCCATCCCAACATCCTGCAAAGACCCCAGATATTAATCTGCACATGTTTAGAAAAATTACCCCAGAACACATGGAGACAAACTTACCCGTCGACATAGGCGGTCTTTGGGGGCTTTCCCCACCTAGAAGAAAAAAAAAGTGTGTAATTTTGTGAAAAGCCTCTCAGACAGCTGCAGGTTACAACAGTTAGTGGGTGATTCACCTTCTCCATGAGGAAAGCAGCTGCTGAGAAACGTTTGACAATAAATGTGCTCCACATCATCGTGCAAATACCTGCAAAGATTAAAAAAAAAACCAACTCACTAATGTGACACTAATTTTCATGAGGCTGAACATTTTAGAAGCGTTGTTTCCACTTCAGTCTTCTTAGATCCCAAAACTGACCTCCATGTTAAAAGGTCCAAATTAGCAGCAGAATCAAACATATTTGCAGCCTGGTACAACAATCAGCTTTGGTCTCTACAGTTAGATTTTACATCCATGATCAGATCCATCATCAGATAAATTTATATTAAGCAGTAAAGCTGACCAATCAGATGGACGTCATCTGACGTGCTTGATTGATAGCTAACATTGGCTCTGTCATTGGTTTTGATAGCTTTGGCCCGCCTCTTTGCAAAAAAAAAAGAAAAAAGAAAAAAAGGGGCTTCTGTAGAAATTTATGGGTCATGTGACTAGATGGTATTTTACAGTTAACGTTTTAGAGCACCAAGTTGATTTCACCTGTTTGTAGTACTTTAATTATAGGCATTTATTTCTGCAAATTTCAATAATAACCTCCTGTACGTCACAAAGGTCTTTGTGTCAATTCAAGCCGTTTGGGAAATCTTCACACCGCTGTGAATAAAGGACAACTGTCTCATCAGTGGTGGTGATCGTGGCACTGAAATGTTGGATGACCTGCCTGGAAATTCCCCAGGTCTTAGTCCATCATGGACCTGCGGTCAGTCCTCGAACAGCAGGTGGACAACCAGAAAATTTAAACCATAAATGGATATGTAACAGCAAGAATGGATCTGCTGTCAGAAATGACATCCAGCGTTTCAGAGAAGAAAGGTTAACACTGTGTTCATTCTTTGAATAAAACTAATCTGCAGAAATGGAAAAACAACCTTTAAAATGCTCAGAAAAGTTTTCAGTAACCATGGCAACACACAAACATGAGCCAAGAATACCAAAGCTGCAATATGCAAGTTTATAACAAAATAAACAAAACTTAAAAAGGTCACTGACCAAGTTGAATATGAGGACTGGAGACCAGCTTCAGATGCTCCACAGACCAGGACAAGAAGCGACTCTCCTACAAACACAAACTGGTTTAACATGACAAACACACACCAGATATAAACGTAGCTGAAAACCTGCTGGTGAACATCTGTGAGTAGAAATTTCTACATTTCTGCACAAATATCACTAAAAGAAACAATTCTTGAGAGCACAAATGAGACTAAATATTCAGTTGTTTTTTTACTGGAGAAAAAGTGCAATAATGTGACATCTGAGCAGAAGTGTGAGTAAAATCAGTCAATGAAAGGCTAATATGTTCTCATCTAAAGTGAAACGTGGAAAAAACTCAGAACATTGTTAACACTGGAAAAGTTGACAAAAATCACCAGAAGACTTTGGACTCCACCAGCCCACATATACAGGGGGGCAAAAAAGTATTTATTCAGCCACCAGTTGTGCCAGTTCTCCCACTTAAAAAGATGAGAGTCCTGTAATTTTCAGCATAGGTGCACTTCAACTATGAGAGACAAAATGGGAAATAAAAATCCAGAAAAATCACATTGTCTGATTTTTAAAGAATTTATGTGCAAATCATGGTGGAAAATAAGCATCTGGTCAGGAACAAACCAGCCAGATTTCTGGCTCTCACAGACCTGTAACTTCATCTGTAAGAGGCTCCTCTGTCCTCCACTGGTTACCTGTATTAATGGCACCTTTTTGAACTGGTTACCAGTATAAAAGACATTTCTCATTTTGTCCCTCATAGTTGAGGTATAACTGAGGTATGATGGAAATTACAGGCCTCTCTCATCTGTGTAAGTGGGAGAACTTGCACAACTGGTGGCTGAATAAATACTTTTTTTGCCCCGCTGTATCTAGATTGTAGGTCTAGAAAGGTGGCAGAGTCTTTAGCTATCAGGCTCCTCTATTATGGAACCAACTTCCAACCTCGGTCTGTGAGGCAGACTCCCTCTCTGCATTTAAGGCTAGACTGAAGACCTTCCTGTTTGATAAAACCTTTAACTCAGTAGTCTCTTAGACCATCTCTTAGTCATAATGATATAGACCTAGGCTGGGGGAGTCCTACTGTATCTTCACCCTGGTTTTGTGGTTCCTCTGGGTCCTTGTTGTGCAAAGTGAAGTCTCAGTAGATCAGATGTTCAGGTGGAGTCTGAATGAGGTCCTGGTACTTATGAAAGCTCAGACCTCTGGTTTGGCAGCAGAGCATTCACGTCTTTTTTTCAGCTCATTGAGACAATAGTCTTCCCCATTCAGTTGTTATCTAAGTTTAACAAATCTCACCTTTTAGATCACATTAGAGCAGAAATACAGACGTCTAGACAGCCCACCGTCTCTCGAGCACCGGTGAAAAGTATGTGCACGTGTGTGTGCATGTGCACCTCTGGGTCTTTATTCCACTGGACCACGTACTCCCAGCTGCAGTGGGCCAGCAGCAGGTCTGGTGAGAGGGAGAAGGGGAACCGCTGACAGACTGCCAACAGCAGACCTGGAGGACAAGCAGATTATTGTTGGACTGATTATTGATGAGACACTTGAGGAGTCAGTCAGTGTTCAATGATGACTGTGGTCATCAGGATTACTGAAACATCTACTATTTTTTTTCCAATTTAATTTGTACATCCCGAAAAACACCTGGAAACATACCTCCATCTGAAGTCAATTTTTAAAATAAAATCTCAAATTTCACAAAATCTTCCGCTTTTAAAAATCACAACCTTCATAAATTTGACACATTTGCATTAAAATTACATTTTTTTTCTTGTAAAATCACAAGTTAAAAAAAAATGTAGCAAATTCTCAAGTTCAAGTTTACATTTTGAATCAGAATTACAGGTTAATTTTACAAAAGCAGCAAGAGTTTTGATTTAAATAAAAAGCAACTTCCTGTTGTACAATCTTTTTCAAACGTGTACTAAATCCAGCTGATCTCCACCTCAGTTATTCAACTTTTCCATGTTGGTACTGAATCAAACGAGCAGTGATCCTGAAAACAGGTTCAGTGGACACAGAATTTACTTTCTGTTCTTCTACACAAACATCATCCTCTCTGGTAGGTGGATCAATAAAACTGATCACACGGATTATGAGCACGAGTATTTTTGTGGATCATCACAGAAAAAGTCCTCACTTGTTGTGTCGTCCAAGTCCTCTCGGTTAGTTTCTTTCTCCGCGTCCACTCCGTCTCCCTGCTGCTGTTTGTCCTTTAAGTCGTCAGCTTCTTTCTGATGAAGAATCTCCTTCAGCCGTTCAGGAGCCATGTTCTGTCTGAACACCCACTTGGAGACGCTGTCAGCGACGCCGCCTTCACAGACGAGAAAACGGAAGGAAACACTCAAATCAGAGTGAAGTTAATCACAAGCAAAATCACTGAGGAAGCTGAAAAAGAAAACCAGAAGAAACCATACCTGTGCCTCCCTCCAGCAGCGATTTGATGGAGCACTGAGTTGCAGTGCCCCCTGCTGTCCCCTGAGGAGAAGGCACCATCAGGAGGGTCTGCAGCACCAGCATGTCCTCCAGCTGACGGACACACACAACCCACTGCTCCAGCTCCAACGACACCGCTTCCCACTCTGACTGCAGCTGTCAATCACAGGCAGAAACCCTTCAGAGGCTGGTTTTCTCGTTTCAGGACCAAACAGCGGCGCGCTTTCAGCTCCTCTACCTGACTGTCAGCTCGACTCGTGATGCTCGTCTTCGCTGCGTGATGAGATACTAAAGCTGCCAGCAGAGCAGCTGCAGCGTTGGAGGACTGGATGCATTTACAGCGCACGTGCTGCCACCAGGGGGAGACAGACTGGGGGTCCCACGAGTCCTCCAGGGCACCTAAGAGGACAGAAGAACAAGACCAAGAAGGAGGAGAAGAAAGAAGATGGACAAAGAGAAGGACAAGATGGAAGAAGAAGAAAAAGGAGAAGAAAGAAGAGCAGGAGGATGGAAGAAGAGGAGGACAGACGAAGACGGACAAAGAAGAAGAAAAAGAGAACATAAAAGATGATGTTAGAAGAAGACAAAGATGGACGAGGAGAAGACGGAAGAGGACAGATGGAGATGGAAGAGAAGAAAAAGATAGAAGAAGGAGGAGGAAGAGCAGTAGGAGGTGGAAAAAGAAAATGAAGACAATGGAAGAAGATGGATGAAGACAAAGAAAAAGAAGGACAAGAAAATGAAAAAGACGAAAGAAGAGGAGAAGTCAGAGGAAGAACATGGAACAAAAAGAAGAGGAAGAAGATGGACGAAGAAGACGGACAGACAGGCAAAGAGAAGGTGAAGAGAAGAAAAGGAAGATGGAGAAGGTGAAGAGGACGGATGAAGAGAAGGAGGGTAATAAAAAGAGGTCAGATCTCCTCTTCTTCTTTTCTGGTTGGGAGGAGACAAAACTTCATTTTGGACTCCATCAAACTGAGGAGAATAAAACAAACCTTTCATGTTGCTAAGGGCAACCAGTAGTGTGTGAAGGTTTCTGACTGTTTCCACTGGTTTCTGTAGAACCTCCTTTTCCCTCTGCAGCCACACACTCAGCAGCAAAAACTGAGGAAAGGTTACAAAAAAACAAACTAAAACTAAAAACAAGCTTTCTACATATCATGAATAAACAGTCAGGATCAAACAGGTACACTACTACAGAAATAAAACCATCAACTTCCAGGTCCAAACACTTCTGGACCTGTCTGGGTTTTATCAGACAGTGTAATCACCACCTTTCTGTCCAGCGTCAAACTTATTTAAATCATTTTCTGTCTGAATCTCACCAGTAGCTGCTGTGGACTGATGCCCGCCTGTTGTAGTGTCTCACAGACTTTATGGATTGGACTTCTACCACATAAACAACCCCAGAACATGAAGTTTCCTGGAAGAGATGCAGAAGAAAAAATCATCACTTTAATTCTCAGTTAAAAATTACCAAATAAATCAAGCCTTTATGTCTGCTTCAGGGGATTTTAGCATTTCCTGTTCAGCTCTGTTGTTCTTGTAGTTTTTTCTTGCCACTGTTCAGCTTCCCATTTGCTTGGGGGGTCATGCTCTGGGTCTCTGTGAAGCGTCTAGAGACGTAATAGATGTATAAATAAAACTGAATTGATCTACAGAGATGACACCGTGTTTGAAACAGTCTTCCTAAATTTCTCCAGCTGAATCAGGCTGAACTGTAAATTCTATGTGACGAGAAAAAGCCATTTTACGTTGTTGTGTCTCACTTTTTTGCATTTTCAAACCTCCAAAATGCCGTTGCCGTCTTAACGATATGGACATCTGATAAAATATTTTGCATCCCCTCCCAAAGCGTTATCGTGTAAACTGCACCTGAGGAAATTTCAGTGTGACTGCCCATTTGATTCAGTACCAACATCAAAAAAAACCAGAGGTGAGAGCAGCTGGGTTGTCAGAAACTCCAGATTCAGTAAACATTTGAAAAAGATTTTTACAACAAAAAGTGGCTCATTTCTGTCAAAATTTGCGATTGTTGTCAAATTTACATTGATTTTAGGGGGAAAAAAGTTGAAATTTTAAAAACTTAGCAAACTATTGTAATTTTATGTCAAAATGTTGCAAGAAGTTAATATTTTCAAACAAAAACATTTAATTTTAAGTTACAATGTTGTGACAGTTTTGAAAATTAGCAAATTTTCATTAAAACTTTAAACATTTTTAAAGATATCTTTAATTTGTGATTTTACAAAAAATGTGATTTTAGTACAAAAGCCTCAATTTTATATTGCATTTTTGTGAAAATTTGGATTTTATGACTAATTCACTTTTTTCATGAAAAAAAGATGTGATACTGAAAAATTCACCTTTCAACAACAAAATTTGTTTTTCTAATCTTTTGTTTATGATTATATGAGAAAAAAAATTGCGATTTCAACACAAAAACCTCAATTGTATAATAGAAGTCACAAAGTTTTTTTATTGTGAAATTTCAGTTTTTAAGACAAAAATTCACTTTTTAATTTTTTTTTCTGTTTGAGTCCATGAATTAGCAAATAAAATCTGACAATGTGGGTTTTTGGGTTTATGGAGACATCGCTGTGTGAGTTTACATGTGGATTTATGGGTATGTAGGTTTACGGGCATGTGGGTTTACAGGTATGTTGGTTTATAGGTTTACGGGTATATGGGTAAAGTAAAACTTTAAATGTTTTCTGGTGTTTTCTTACCAAGCTGGTTCCATTCAGCATCAGACTTGTGAACCACTTTCACCTCTCCGTCCCCTGAACGCTCCATTTGGGACAGGAAGGCCTGGACTGGCAGGGGTGAGTCTGGGGAATCCTGGGCGAAGGAAACGCTGGGTTTTGAGTTTAGCTGTGCGTAGCGTTGTAAGGTGGGCAGAACACGAGACAGCTCCCCCTGGATGTCCTCAATGGAGTCCTGCTGGGAGGAGAGGAAGCAGAAAGTCAAGTAATTCTTAAAACTATCTTTTTTTTCTTTTTGTGTTTGTCTGCAACCACGCACGTTTTCATATTCGCCACCAGGGTCTGCAGTAGACTGCAGCTGCTGGATGTCGCTGTAGAGCTGAAGCAGCTTCAGCTGTGAAGAGCAGAGCTGAAGCAACGCAGCGTCCACTTCATCTGCAGCTGAGGAACAAAACAAAAATCATGATACTTCTGTTTACAGAAAATCACTGACAGGACTGGAAAAGAGGATTTTATACTGCATCTCAAGAACCTTCAAGTTAACCCCCTTCAGTTTTAGTGCAACAAGAGATATGAAATATTTCAATCTTTGTTTCTCTGCAACTTTTTTTTTTTTTAAGAAAATAATTTGCAACTGAATTTGAGTGAATAGATGTAACTGAATTATTAAGTTAGCTAATTTAAAGTTAATGAAGTTCATAGCCATTGATCCAAAATCTCTCCTGATGGATGGAATACGTCAGCATGTTTGGTGCAAAATACCCCTCCCTTCCTGTGGTGTACCCCAAGGATCTTTCCTGGGTCCAACCTTTTTCATCTTATATCTACTCCCCCTCAGTTGTGTCATCAGCAAGCATGGAATTTCTTTCCATTGTTATGCTGATGATACGCAGCTCAACATCAACACGGATTCAACCCTGCTGCTCAATCACTTTCATCTCCACCATGACCACCTGTCTGGAGGAGATAAGAGGTATGGACAAACAAAACTTCCTTAAATTAAATAGGTCAAAAACTGAATCCATACTGGTCGGAACTCCACATCAGGTCCAGTCATCCAAAACAAACTGGTAACAAAACCACTTTTCCCAGACAGACCATTACCCTCTGATCCAGTTATCAACCTTGGTGTGAGTCTGGACCCTCACCTAACATATAATAATCACATCAAACATCATTCTTCCATCTCAAAAACATCCCCAAACTCCGCCCCACCCTCACCCTTCCTGATGCATGAAAAGCTTGTCCACGCCTTTGTCTCCTCCTGACTGCACTACTGCAACGCACTTCTCATCGGGATCCCTAGCAAGAGTCTTCAAGAGCACCAGCAGATACAGCGCTGCCAGGAACCTGATGAGTGGCCAAACACGAGCACATCACAACTGTCCGCAAATCCCTGCGCTGGCACCCGTATCCTCCAGAATCCAATATAAAACTGCTCTTCTGATACATCAGTGTTTCCATGGCAACGCTTCGGTCTACCACAGAGAGCTTATCACATAGCAGAAGTCATCTCACAACCTCCGGCCTGGAAATAGTAACCTTTTAATGAGGTGCTTCCTGTTTTATACGTTTTATTTTCATATGTATATGTATACATATACACACATATGTATATATATATATGTATATGTACATATACATACGTATATATATTTTTGTATTTATGACCTTTTAAATCCTGTAGCACTTTCAAAATTGTGTTAGATTTAAAGAGCCCTATAAATAGAATTCATTATTATAATTATATCCATATCACAATACATTCTTTTATTATAAAACAAAATAAAATAAAACAACTTTTGCTTTACCTTGTTGCTTCAAAGTGTCGTTTAAGGCACTCATGATGCTGGTCAGACAGGAGACAGGAACGTTCTTATTTGACAGGAGAGACTCCAAGGCCTGAAAGGAAAAGCAGAAACTGCATTTGAATATTTAGTTTTATGGTCTTCACGTACGATGGGGTGTAAAAATTACATTATTTTCATACCTGCTTCTTGATGGCAGGATGTTTGATCTCCAGCAGGACACTTTTTGCTTCGATCTCTAAAGAATCTGAAACGTGAACAAAAGAGTGAAACATGACTGATCTAAGGTTGGGTTTTCTTCCATCTCTGATGGGTTTTCACTTCTGCGGTCCTCACCAGGGTCCACATCTCTGCTCCTGAGTATCGTGGTGAGTCTCTTCACCAGGTGCATGTCTTTGGCCTGTTCGCTCTTTTTATCGCTGAAATGGAGACGACACAACAGATGCACATCACACATCAGACTGTTAATGTCAAATGTTGTCCATCATATCTGAAGACAACAGAAAAATGTCACCATTAATTGTTATTTATCTATTTAAAAACAGCTACACATCAGAGGATCTGATCTGGTTTGTGAACAAACCTCAGGGCTAAATGGAAGGGGATGTTCACCGTCCTCAGAGCTCCTGTGCTGGGATCCAGCAGACACACCTGCTGCGTTTGTAGTTGCCAGCCCTGACTGGTGACACTGTTCACGCCCATCAGACGGTAGCCTGCGTACAGCAACCTAAAAGGCCATAAAAAAGTATTGCATTTCATTATGTGCCAGCCTCCAGTTTGTTTGCCCTTAAATATCTGACTTGGAGTGGTCCCAAGGGTAGGCTCACGATCTGGAACCACAGCTGAAAACTCATCAGTTAACTCCAGTACACACAGAAGAAGTTGCAATTTCTCTTTAACACAACCTCTACCTGCAGGGTGCTTTGCTCACAACAACTCCTCCTTTTTGTGAGGACATGACTACAAGCAATGAGTTGTGTTCAATCATTAAGTGAACACAAAAAGGGTGATAAACACATTTTTCTTATTCCACAATTGTCCTTAAACTGTTTAACTTAGCTCAAACATTTTTGGTAGCAGTCCAGAATCTTTGCTATGTGTCTTGCAGGAATTTAGTCACTTTTTAAAAGAAAAAAAGTCTGTAAAGGGGTCTGAATACTCGCTAAATATAGCGATAGATCTGCTTAGTTAGCAACGCTGCATTTATCAGCAGATGTTTGGTGCTCTGACGTCGACATATGAACTGCTGAGACATTCAGCAGCCAATGAGCTGCTAGATCTCAGCTATGCCCCGCCTCCTCTGCTGTTGATTGATGTGTCGCTAATTTGACACTAAATTCAGAACTGCAGCTGCAAACAGAAATAGTGCAGCTGAGAAAGACGATTTGAAAAGAGAGATGGTTTTAGAACTAAGAACTAAGAAAGATGACGGGGCTAAGAAACAGGTTTTGGCTCTCAGATTTTGTGTTTTGGCTCTCAGATTTTGGATTCTGGTTTTGAGATTTTGTGTTTTGGTTCTCAGATTTTGGGTTTTGTTTCTCAGATTCTGGGTTTTGGTTCAGAAATTGTGGATTTTTGGTTCTCAGATTTTGGGTTTTGGTTCTCAGATTTTGGGTTTTGGCTCTCAGATTGTGTGTTTTGGTCCTCAGATTCTGGGTTTTGGTTCTCTATACATTAGACTCTGAACTGACACCACAGACTTTGATGTTTATGTTTCTGACATTGTTTGAATACCTGCAGTGTTTTCCCACTGTGAACGCGCCCACTCGGGGGCCTCGCTGCATGGCCCACACCTCCAGGATTCCCCTGCGGGGGGCGTAGATGATGAGGAACAGAGCGTGACGTCTGGGTAGCGAGGCAGAGGGTGAAAAGTCTCTATCAGCTCGCTCCTCTTGAACCTGCAACCAACCCAGCTGGGCGTCTCTGTAACCTGAAGTTAAATCCAATTAATAACATCTAAAGTGCATGTTTATATCTTTACCTTCTTGTCAGAATTTAGACTGATTGCATATAATTTTTTTTTTACCTTTCCACATGCGAATGGCGACACCTCTGGCCAAGTCCAACAGCGTCACTCGTCCAAAATCGTCCGTCACTCCAGCCAAGGTGTTGCACGGGGACAGACAAATTGATTCGCCATGGCGTCGAGAATCTGGGAGACCGAATCTGGAAGACGGAGGTGAGGTTTACCGTCAGGAGAACAGGAGAAGTACGCCGTCAGACCTCAGGGGATCAGAGCGGCTCACACAGGGACGTGTTATGAAAGGTACCTGATCCCTAAAGGAGTCGCAGGCTCCACTTTGGGCTTCTGTTTTGGAGCGGTTTCCTCTTCGTTCTTGTTCTTGTTCCATCCCAACCACCCACTGAAAGAAAAAAAAAAATTCAAATGAAAGTCCCACAAATCCATTTAATTAAATCAGCTTCTTTACTTTTAAGCAGTTTTTAAACCAACTCCATGCACAGATAGCAAAATATCTAAAACTGAACATCAAAGAAAGAGAATAAGGACCAGGTGGACTGTTATTATTATGGGTGTAAAAGGGTTAAATAGATGCAAAATATTAATGGCCAGCTAACGTTACATAACATTTATTGATGCCAATATTTCTTCAATTTTATTGTCTCATTTATTTTTACATTCAGCTGTTAAAAAGCCATTTTCAACTGGCCATTCAATAAATAGGTTGTAAAAGAAAAGTAAAATCTGAAGTCAAGTGTCATTTACGCCGCCACGGCTCCCTGGAGAGCGTGCCACCGCTGCTGAAAAAAATCCTAGAGGAAACACTGCAGCGTTGCAGCTCATTAATTACTGCAGGACATACATTTACACACACACAGACACAAAACTCCAAACCTGGCGGCGCTGAAGAGGGCTGAGGTGAGTTTACTGGCCACGGCTAGAGCCACGTGAGACAGGAGCGGCTGGGAGCTTCCCTGAAGACACAAGGAGACCATGAGAAACTGAATTTACTGGAATACACTTCTGTACGTTCTCTCCCAGTCAAACACTCACCTCGATGGCGTAATAAAAGCCCGTGTATGGTCCAGCTCCTACGGTGACATACTGACTCATGGCAGGGGGGCTGCCCTTGACTGAGGCATTAAACCCCCCCAGGACGGAGGCGTTCTTCATTTGGTCGAACACACACAGCGTCATAATACCTAAAAGTAGAAGACACAGGAAAAGAGAACTCAGTTATATAATTGGATGACCCTTTAGAGCTTATTTTCATTATTATATAGAACAAACAGTGAAGAATAAACCTTCCTGTGTCCTTTATTTGGTGAAACATGTCTTACCCACGCTGCTGTGGTCCACGACGGTGTCCATCTCCTGCAGCCCCCACTTCTTGTAGGCCAGAGGAGGAGGTGGGACCACGTCGCTGCCCGCTGCTGCAGCTGAAAACGAAGACGGAGATATTTTTAATGAGAAGTGATGACTTCAACGCATCATTTCAGTCACTTCAGCTGGATGGGTCGACACCATTAGCACCTAGCTGCATTAAACACCACGGCAGCTTGAGACCCAAAGATCTTTCGCTTCTTTCTATCTGAAAATCCTTGTGAAAAGAGGATAATTGTCTTCTTTTTCTAGCAAAAAGATCTACCACCTCAAATTCAACGTTATCTATTATCTAAGAGTGGTAGTAGGTCCACTATACAACCTGCCTCTTTCCTCATAAAATGCCAAAAACACAAAACTGCAGCTAAAATACAAAACATAAACTCTAAATTTGAGGTGAAAATGACTCATTGCTAAATAAAATATCTGTCCAAGCAGCGATGCATTTTTACTTGACAAGAAATCTTGTTTCTAGTTTAGATCTGGTAACCATGTAGTGAAAAAAAAGTTTAATTTTAGATTAGTCTTGTTACAGAACAGAAACAAGTGAAAGACACATAAAAAAGCAAATAATTCATCATTCTAACCTGCTGAAAAATGCAGAACCTTGAATATTTAAAGATAATGAATAAATTAAATAATTAATTAAACAGATAAATAATAAACATAAGAAATGCATTAAAAAGAAATAAAAGATTTTAAAAAATCAAGAAAAGTGTATTGTTGCATATATAGATATTTTTATAATAGCTGAGCATCTATATATCAAAATTTTGTCAGTGAATAAATAAATAAACTGCTCATTAATAGCAACTGAAGTAAAACGTTCAATAAATTGTGATATTGATTTGAGGATATAGTTTGATCTACCAGACTGATTGAAGAACACTCGTCTATTCATCTTTTCATCAAGCTCTTTTCCACTAATTTGTCCTGAAAATCATTTTCTCGTTCCAGAATATTCCAGCTTTACACCTGTTTCATTGCATTCGTGTTATAGAGAATTTTTTCTTTTTGTTTTTTTTTCTTTTTTTTATTCTACTCAATAATGGCATCCTAAGAAAGTTTAATTTAGTTTAATTAACCATTTAAAGCTTCTGGAAATTTCTTTGGAAATTACTCACCCTTCACAACCCCAACTGACACAGACTAGAATGAAAAAAAAAAGGAATGTAAAAGCTGCTAAAGCTAGGCTACTAACCCTTAGAGGCTATTCAAGCGTGTGTGTCTGTGTGCATGTGTGGTTTTAGTCTCATTATTACCTGAAAGTTTTGTGGCTAAATCTGTCCACCCAGCCAGCAAGCGAAAAAAAATATTTTTGTTAACACAGTGCAACATTTATTGTTAGAACACATAAATGTGCTGCTGCTGTGTTTCTGTGCACACATGCAGCGCTCGTGCTCATTAATGAAGACTCAAACACACAGATCAACAGTACCTCTGGCCACCTGGTTCCTGCAGGCACGCAAAGACTGAAAGAGGCTGAAGCCATCAATGGTGACCAGAGCAGCAGGGTACAGGATGCTCAGCTCCTCATGCTGCAAAGGAAAGAAATCAGTCACACACTTCTTTCATTTTATTGTCAGTAAGAAATGCATATCATAGTGTCCTTCAGTGTGTTAAACAGGCAGCTACAGAGAGGTCAGGGTGTGTGTGGTCTATGAGAATGTGACCAATCATACAAAAGCCTCATCAAAACTTCTCCCTGCTTCACCTCCAAACAACATTCTTACCCACGCTCAAGCAGAAAACAACTGTGAGCGAGGAGGAAAAACTCAGCAAGCACACGAGCTTCAGGAGCGCTTTGGCTCCACCCAGTGGCAGTTCTGTGCTCTCGCAACAGCTTTTTTTTCCTTCTCGACTGCTAAATTTGTGCTCTCCACTCATGAAATTAAGTGTGCTGAACACAACTTGCACGTCTGAATCTGTTTATTGAAAACAGTAATGACAAATGTGTCTGGGTCGTTTGTCACCTGCTCAGTTACTCCAGGATGGCGGGGGATCTCATACGTGCGACATTTGAGCCTCAAAACAGGGTCCTCGTGCAGCAGCTGGGCCAGGAGCAGGACTCCGCTCTGGAGAGACATGATCAGCGTTTTAGAAAAACACTGCGGTTCCTCTTTCACGTCCAAACTGACTCAGATTAGTAACAATGACACACCTCGGTGTAGAAGCGGACGTAACCTGATGTGAAACCCACGACTATACACGTCCAGTCAGGCCGACCTGTGGAGCTCCTGTACAGAAAACATATAACACGTAAAGTACACATTTGGGGGGAGGGGGTTTACCTTACCTTACTTACTTAACATACAAGCAATTCTTACCTTTTTTGGCTTGCCAGGGGGATAGCAATGACACTGCTTACACACTCTCTGGAGAGAAAAAAAAAACTACGATAAAATACATATTTCTATTTCAAAGTGTTCTCATTCATTCAATTCTTGTGGTATTTCCCCGATATATTCCTGATCTATATCAAAAATGTTAGTTTTCTCAAACAATTTAATGACTGCAGTAATATGGACAGCTATGATTTCATTATTGAACTTGTTCTGACAATTTTTCCAGCACCACCAAGTATGAGTTTGTCACTGTTTTGATACCATATATCATTGTGTTTTTTCTGCAAAAGCCTCAATTACTGTTCCTATTTTTTAGAAGCACTTATTTTGTATGGCAGTTGATGTCCTTAAATATTTCATACTTTCTGTATGTAGAGACTATTTAGTGTTGCAAAATGCCACGAAAATGACATTAAAATGTGATCTAAAATAAAGTCACTATGACCATACTCCACAAATCTTAATGGGAGTATTGTTTACTTTATTTTACAGCACATTGTGTCAAACTTGAGGCCCACAAATTTATGCAGAATTACAGCTATAGTTTGGTTGATTGACAGCTGCATCGCGGCCTGTGATGTCAGATGGAAAGCTGTCGTCACTTTACATTAGAGGTGCCAAACAATGTCACCCCAAGTGACATAATCACCATGGTTACCATTAGAGGCTCTTATTCATCGTTTTCTCAACAAGCTATGTTGACAGATTTCCGACTAATTCCTGAACGTGGTAAAAAAAATAAAAAAATAAAAAAAAAGTTAATTTTTGTCATAAAATCTCAAATTTCACAAAATTTGTGACTTCGATCATAAAATTGAGGCTTTTGAACTAAAACCAATGTTTTCATGTATAATCACCAATTTTAAAAAAATACATTTTTTTCTTTACAAAATAAAAACAAATTTGTTGTAAAATTTGGCTATTTTGCCTCTTTTTTGTAAAGAAAAGAAAAAAGATTTTGTCATAAAATCTCAAATTTCAAAAGTCATTGTGACTTTTATCATTCTTGTAAAATCACAAATTTTAAATTTTCTCTTTTTTCTTCGTAAAAAAACAAAACAAAACAATGGGATTAAATTACAAATTTTGAAAGCTCAAGATTAATTTTTTTCCAACAACCAAAACTTTTTATCACAAATATTACAAAATTGTGATTTAACTTTAAATTACATTTTTTTTGTCAGAAAATATTAACTTTTTGCTGAACTTAAAAGGTCCGTCACTCTGGCTACCAAACAACCTGACATGAATACAAACCCAATAACCCTATTTTTAAGTTGCAGGAAAATTACATCAGTTGTAAAAACATAAAATGTTTGTCCCAAAATCTTTTTTTTTTAAAAGGTTATTTTATAAAAGTCACTAGCTTTGACAAAAATTAGCAACATTGTGTTGTAACATCTTGATTGTCTTTGCACGCTCTCACAGACCTGATCAAATGAAGTGACCTGGTTTGACCTGCGGGCCTCAAGTTTGACACATTTAGTATTTTCTGAACAGTGAAAAAAGAAGTTTGACAGAACATAAATCATTAATGTTGTTTTTTTTTTTAATGTGGACATAAATCTCTCACCCCTCTTCAGCGCTGAGGGTTCCGGACCAGGACACAGCCAGAGTCATCTCCTCTCTGCCGCTGTCATCTGTTCGCCACTTCGCTGGAAGAGTCAATAAAGAGGAAAGTACATGAGAGATGCTGAGAAACAATGAGCAAATTACAGCAATGTCACTTTAAAAAAATCTGACCTGAGAGAAAAACCGCCTTCTGCTCACGAGCAACCACCAGGAGGTCAGAGCAGGGTGAAAGTGACACGACGCAGTCCTGCAGCCACGGTTCACACTGGCCTCCAGCCTCCTCGTCCACCTGCAGCAGCCAATCAGAGAAGATCGTTATTCAAATCAGCTGTGGACTGCCACCAGGCGTTAGGCCGCAACCTTTCTATATCTTTGTGGACTTTTTTTTTCAAAGAAACAAACCGCTTTGGCAGGAGCAGTTTCTTCCTCTTTATTTTCACCACCCTCCCATGCTGATTCCCAATCAGAGGTGTCCCAGGAGAGCTCATTGTCTGCTGGAAAAGAAAACCCCAAAGGAAACTCAGTCCAGGCAGAGAGAGTAACATGCAAAAGATTTATGGTTTAACCTCTTGAAATATAGTGATTTAAAGTTACCAAAACAATGTGGAGAAACAATAAATGTAGTATCATATCAAAAATGTCTACATCTTATTTGGCATAGTAACAGCGGGAGGCTGAAATCTGTGGAATCAGTTCAAAGCCTAATATACTGTGGATCAAAACCCAAAACCTGAGAACCAAAACCCAGAATGTGTAACCAAGAAATCCAAATCTGGAACCGAGAGTTCAATCATCTTTCTCAGCTATGTGAGAGGCTGCAATGAGAAGCAGGTAGATGTGAACGTGTTGGAAAGTTTCACAAACCTGTTTCTGGTTATCTACCTTCACTCAGACCATGAAATACTCAACTTCTAGTTCTCAATGATAAGACCGTTTGAAATAAAGAAACACAGATGTCACAGAAGTCACCTCAAAAATATGAGGGACAGGAGGACTTTATCCTGCTCTAACTGACTAAGAAGAAGAGTGAGGTTGCTTCAGTCAGCCAAAAAAGAAAGGTAGGACAGTAAAAACCCTCTGGACCTCTTCCTCTTTTCCTTCCATCTGCTCCCTTCAGAAGTCTCCGCAGCCAATCATCTGTCTCTATCTAACCATGTCTTCTGCACCCTCTTCTCTTCACGTCTTCTTCCTCTACCTCCATGAATCTCTGGTCTTCCTCTAGACCTCCTGCCTGGCAGTTCCAACCTCCTCATCCTTCTACTGATATATTCACCATCCGTCCTCTGTAAATGTCCAAACCATCTCAGTCTGACCTCTCTGACTTTCTCTCGAGAACATCTAACATGTCCTGTCCCTCTGATGTCCTCATTCATCCTCAACCCTCCCAAAGAGAACCTCAACATTTGAACCTCCAACTCCCATTTGATTCAGTTCTGACATCTAAAAGTGGAATAACTGAGGTGGAGAGCAGCTGGTTTATGTCAGAAAGT
Source organism: Arrhamphus sclerolepis (assembly GCA_037176975.1). Classification (NCBI taxonomy): domain Eukaryota; kingdom Metazoa; phylum Chordata; class Actinopteri; order Beloniformes; family Hemiramphidae; genus Arrhamphus; species Arrhamphus sclerolepis. Next base: position 21,101 of record JBAMYA010066266.1, read on the forward strand.
CAGGATTTAGTAAACATTTGAAAATGATTTTAAAACAAAAAGCTGCAATTTTTGTCAAAACTCGTGATTTTTGTAAAATGCACTTTTTTTTAGACAGTTTGTGAATTTAGGCAGTTGAAATTATAGAAAACTAGCAATTTTTACTGTTGTAATTTCATATTAGTTGATATTTTCCAACAAAAACATTGTAATTTTAAGTGAAAAACTCTTGTTTGAAGTTGTGATTGTATGATAAAAAAAAGTATTTTTTTTATCTTGATCTTTCAAAAATTCTGATTTTACAACAAAATTAGCTTTTTTTATAAAAGAAAAATGTTTTCCTTTATTTGTGATTATATGAGAAAACTTATTGATATTTGTACAAAAGCCTCAATTTTATAATAAAGTCAGATTTAGTGAAATTTGAGATTTTACAACAAAAATTTGTGGTTTTAGGACAAAGGGTTGTAATTATATTAATTTTTTTTTAAAGATTGTTGTAATTTTATGTCAAAAAGTTAGCAAAAGTACTCATTTTTTAACATTTGTGATCATATGATGAAAAGTCTTGGTTTTTGAAAAAAAAGAAAGTCTTTCAAAATTTGCAATTTTACAACAAAATTTGTTTTTTTCATTCACAATTTTGTAAAATTTGAGCATTTCTATTTTCTATTTTATGATAAAAATGTGATATTGTGAAATTCACCATTTTATAATAAAAATAGTTTTACGAAAAAGGAAGACAGTATTTTGAATATTCCTGTTATACAAAGGAAATTGTGATTTTCATACAAAAACTTTAATTTTATGAGAAAAGTGACAAAAAATTGTTTAATATTTTTTTCCTCTCAAATGACTGAATCCAGAAGTCCAGATGTTCTTCCACCTCCCTAGATGTTCCTCCGCCTCTCTAGAAGTTTCTCCACCTCTACAGATGTTCCTCTGTCTCCAGATGTTTCTCCACCTGCTTCCTGCTCTCACCACATTATTATTTTATCATTATTCTTTTTTTTAATTTTACAGGTTAGTCTCAATGAGACAGATAACTCACAGATTGGACTACAGACAGACCACAGATCACAGTGTCATCTGCACACATCATGGTATCAATGAGATTCCTGTCTAACCTTGTCTGTCAGTCTGTCCATCACCATAACAACCAGAAAGGGGTCAGAGCTGATCCTTGATGATGCAGTCCCAGCTTCACCTGTAACCTCTCTGTCACACCTACTCCACCTCACCACTGTCTTACAGTCCTCTTATTTGTCCTGCACCACTGCTCCTCCATCACCATAGCAACAAGGGGCACTGAGCTTCAGTAATAAGCTAATATTTATGTGTTAATTAGTTGTCTACACCTACTTCCAGAGGTGACACCCAAAACAGACAATTCTTATTTTTTTTACCTGTTTGACTTTTCTCTTCTACCGGTTCGGTCTTCTGGCTCTGGAACAAAAAGTCCCGGACCGTTTTGAGCTCGTGGAGCCTACAGAACTCCAGCAGGCTGCAGGACATCGTCAGGAAGAGAGAGGCGTCCAGCTAGCGTCCAGCTAACAGCTCAGCTGTGGGAAATTCACTCACTTTCCTCCGTCCTGTTACTTTCTTAACTTCACGACAACCTTCTCACAAATACAATACTTCTTCCTTGTGTTATTCGGACCCCTAACTTAATTTAAATAACTGTCTGGAACTCTTATTTTGCCTGTAAACCGCAGCTTCCAGTCTGATATGTTGATGACACATCGTTGGCATAATAACACTGAGGTCCTTCCGGGTTAGCCCGGCCTTTCAGAATAAAAGCAACTAGGGATACGGCGATACTGGGCTCGTGTTCCAATATATTTACCGATATTTTGTAAGTGTAGTTGTGTATACAAGAACAAGTTATTTGTTATTTTTCGGTTAAATTTCCTTAAAAAAACACACATACAAGGTTTCTTTTAGATCATTACTTGGTTCATGAAAAAATAAACATATTTTATTTGTTTGTTTGTTTCTTTTGTTTCAGAAAGAGCAAAAATACAGTGAAATTTATTCTTTACTGTCATTACTGATTAACTGTTACTAATTTATTTGATTCTATGTTATTGAGTGCTTGTAGAGTCGTATTGAAAATTCAGTGCAGTTCAATTCCATTTAGTTCAAATCAATATGTCATTGTAACTCTACTCCTGTTTCGTACCACCAATACATCAAATGATATCCATGGAAAATTAAATATATGCACAAAAAAAACTAAACAAAACAAAACATCTTGAATAGTTGTCACGTTTTAATATGCCTCCACTTTTTCTCTCCAGTTAATGTTTGAATCTACATTGTGTCATTTTAAAAATGTGTGTTGCTCTGTTTCTGTCACTAGGATGCGGTAAAGCAACATTTTTAACAGACTAGCTGAATTTTAAGCCTCTTCCTCTCATCTCTCTTGTTCTATATGGTTATTTTTTCACCTATGCGCAGAGTTTAGTTTTCAGGGTTCACACCTCATCTTTGTGGAACATTTTCTTCTGTAGTTTCTGCAGATTGAAAAAGCATACAGTTTGTTCAAGCTGACATATCAAACTCAGAGATTTAATTGCTGTATTCATCTCACTGCTTTGGACAAGATTTTTAAAATCCTTCTCAGCGGTTTTAACTTCAAAAAGTTTTGAATGCATTATCACACTACCTATGTAACACAGATGCTGTGTGTCAGAACTGATGTGCAGCGGAAGGAAATTAGTATTATGTTATTGATCCATAGATAGCAGACACGTTTTGGCCTAATCTGTTACTTTTGGCACTTGTGGCTCACATGTGTCATTAACTGGGCCAAATCTGGGTTCTGGCATGTGCTGCTTGAGCCAAATGAGGCCGTTTTCATCATCTACCTTTGACGTTCATGACCTTTTTAGACCCTCTCTCTTCTCTTTCTTAGGTCCTACCATGGTGATGTTGGGTCCTACCATGGTGATGTTGGGTCCTACCATGGTGATGTTGGGTCCTAACATGGTGATGTTGGGTCCTGACATGGTGATGTTGTGTCCTAGCAGGGTGATGTTGGGTCCTACCATGGTGATGTTGGGTCCTAGCAGGGTGATGTTGGGTCCTACCATGGTGATGTTGGGTCCTACCATGGTAATGTTGGGTCCTAACATGGTGATGTTGGGTTCTACTATAGTGACTCTGATACTCTTCATAGTGAAACTGAATTTACCAGAGTTTCAAATAAATTTTGGTCCAAAGTGAAAGAACGCATGAGTGCTTCACTAGGCTTAATTTGTCCAACATTATCCATAGCTATCCCAGTGAATCAGACCGCTTTTAAAGTCTTGACATATTCATCAAAATACGGTACCCCTTCAAATTTCCCGGGGAGCAGCTCGATTTTAGCTATGCTGAATCAGGGCTCAAAATACTGTCTCATGACATTTTTGCTTCAAAAGATTGATACTGTTTCCAGCAGGCTTGAGCATGACAACACCAGTGTTAGGTAGTCTTAATTTGATCAAAGCAATCTTAGTTGTTGAAATATCAAATTTGAGCTTTTTTTTTAATGTTCATGACATTTCTTTTTAATTGAGATTGTAAAATTTGTAAAAGAAAAACAAAACACGACACAACCTGTCAAAAATGCCCCAATTTCATGTAAAGATGCCCAGTCCTCCTGCAGCGGTCACAAGTTCGACTCCTGGATTGCCCCACTTTCCCATTTGCTAACTTTGAATGAAGACCACTGGAGCCCAAAAAAATACTCAACAAACAAACAGTCCAACTTTTCAGCTGTCTTGAAAATTTTGCAGTTAGTGTCTAATTATACTTTTCAAAACTTTACAAGGCTCAAGCCCCCATGCTTGGGTCCATAGTAGACTATTTCCATTCGTCTCCCGCCCCCACTACCACGCCTGTTTTTACTATGACAGAACAGCTTACGTGTCAGTTACCAATGGAAAAAAATAAATAAATAAAAACACCTGGAAAGACATAGCTAAATGTCAGTTCCCCGAATTTCAAATTGGATTCTTAAAGGACTCCAAGTGAGCTTAAAGCTGAAGCCAAGTGTCAGGATGTCATGAAGGGGGATTAAGATCTGTTCTGGCTACTCATTCTCATCTGAATCCCTTCGTGACAGCTCTGCTCATGCTGAAGTGCGTCACCTGTGGTGATGTGTGGATCTTCTGTGATTTGCTCCAGTCTGCCCAGCAAAGCCTCGATGTTGGTTTTAATTTGCGTCAGCTCTGACTTGATGGCCTGCAGCTCTGTGCCTTTAACTGCTGCTGGAGAGTCAGAGGGACACACAGAAAGAGAACTTAGCTGATTAACGAGCCTTCAGGGGATCCAGAAGATACGCACGTTTAACAACTTCAGAATTCAACAAACTGTTATTGTGGGGTTTTTCCGGAGATGATGGATCACCATTCTGGATATTTTTATTAGAGAAAAGCTGGATGCTAACAAGAGCAAAAGAGTTTTTGAAAACTTAAATACATAAATAATCCTCCAAAGTGGGATCAGGCTCAGAAAATAACTCGGGCCAGGAGTCCAACCGTGTGAGGCAATCTCCATACAGTCGCAAGATAACAAATAGAGTTGAAATGGTCTCGCAACTTCCCCGTTAGTCTTTGTAGAACTATGTTTCCCTGATGCATAGGCACAATGTGTTTAGATTTATCTAAACCACCTCCCAAATGCCTCACTAATATGTGAAGATCAGGTGTGGATTATTTAGATGAGGGGTGTCAAACGCTAGTTCATCCTGGGCCACATCGTCACCATTAAAAAGGTCAGTTATTCTTTACATTCTCATCAGCCATATTGTCAGATTTCTGACTAGTTCCTGGACTTGGTGATAAAAAAAAAACAAAAAAAGAAAAAAAAAAAAACAGAAAACATATTTTGTCACGAAATCTCAAATTTCATAAAATTGAGACTTTTGTACTAAAATCATAAAACTTTCCTGTATAAACCTTTCTTGCAAATTAAAGAAAATTACCTTTTCATTTAAAAGAATGAGCTAATTTTGATGTAAAATTTGAATTTTGCATATCACATTGTTTTTAATAAAAATGTTTTCTTTTTGTCATAAAATCTCAAATATCACAAATATGGCAGCTTTTTGCCACTAAGATGTTTTATCGTAGAATCTCAAAACTCACAAAGTCGTGAATTTTTTATTTACAATTACATTTTTTTGTTGGAAAAAAACTTTGCTACATTTTCACATAAAATTATAGTGATCTTCAAATTGATATTTTTGTATAATTTTAATTTTTGTCCGACATCACAAAGTTTCACTGTAAAGAAAATGTAAATTAATTTTTGACAAAAATTAGTCACTTTTTATTGAAAAATCTTTTTCAAACATTTGCTAAAATGTGAGTTTTTGACATAACCCTGCTGCTCTCCACTTCAGTTATTCCACCTTAAAGCAGCTGCTCTCCACCTCAGTTATTCCACCTTAAATCAGCTGTTCTCCACCTCAGTTA
>JBAMYA010066276.1:0-26542 GCA_037176975.1 Arrhamphus sclerolepis
AAATCAAAACAGGAAGTTACAGGACATTAACTTTGTGACTTGCAGAGAAATGAAGAATAATTGGAATTCTGTTAATCAAAATTACATGGTATTGGATCGAGCATTGACATGAATGCTTGTAGATCCTGATACAGCAGAATCTGCTGGGGTTTTTTTTGTGTGTGTGTGTGTGTGTGTGTGTGTGTGGGGGGGGGACTTCCTTTGGCCAGTCGGCACAACTGTATGACTGGGTACTTTGTGGGAGGGAGTCCTGTACCTGTTTTTCGACAAGTCATACACAGTTCGTAACACCTCTCTTCAGAAAAGTCAGTGTACTTTTTTTTACAACTCATGCTGTTATTTTAAGAGTCTAACAACATTATTGAAAGAATGCCAGAGATATACCTTGTTAATTTAAGTTTTTCCTCTCTCTGTGTCTCTCTAGTATTAATAAAACATTAATCATGGGCTGTTTGTGTTTATGCAATAACGATATGCATATGCTTTTTTGTCATTTATATGTTTATCAGAAATGATGTACCAGTAATTGAAGCCAAAACAGAGCTTAGAAAGTGAATCTCTACTCCCTTGGCTTTTTTGTTGAGACCGATTTGGCAACGGTCTTTACACGTCCATTATTCTTTGGAATAAATCCGCTCTATGCATACATATATCTCAAAACACTAAAATATCAGTCCTAGTAAAAAGCTTAATGTTCTTGAGCAGCATAAATACCACTTAGCTGAATGAGAGTTTTACTGGCACCCTCCAGGGCCTGCTCCTGGAGGATCTGTGGTGTCAGCACTCCGACAGGTTTAGAGGTGGCATCAAGGTGAATGCTGAGTTGTAGAATACTAGGAAATCATTGATATTCTAACGCGGAAGCTGCAAATGGGTTTCTGGCAGATGGAGTCTTTGTTGGGGTAGAAAAAATGGCAGCCAGGGAGAATCAGCGCCATTTTTCTATTCAGCTCTGCTGGCAGCGATGACCTTCTGCTGCTCACAGACATCACCGTTCACACCATCGGATAACTCGTATCGCATCACAGTGCAGCATTTACCTTTTATTACTGTATATATATATCACATAAGCATGTGCGTGCACCCTTGAACCCCTGCAGAAAAATGCACCGCAGTGGCTGATGTGTACTGTATGAAACTAGCAAAAACACAGTTGTACTGAATTTCATCTCTGTTTTTTTTCCTTTACCTAAGGCCATTGTTCATATTTTACAGAAATCGATCTCTCTTTCAAAAAGTGTACCTGTATAGCACAATTAAATATATTTCTGCACAACCTGGGCTTTTGATGCATAAAGATATGTTCTGTTTCTTCAGAGTTTTTGCCCAAGGCTTCAGTGAACAAACAAAACTATTAGCTTAGACTCAGCAGGCTTAAATGACATCATAAATGGAAGAGACTCCTCCGGAGAGTACATATATAGCATGGCATCAATTTTGTAAATGGTTTTAATTACCATGGTTTGACTCAAAATAAATAATTTGCTTGGGTGGTAAAATGTTCATAATGATTATAATGTTTATGCAAATTACATTAATTTGGTAATGGCTCATCTCATTACACAGATAACATGAATGCACAAAATAAAAGTGTGATATGTGCTCATTGCTCTTGACTGTAAACAAATCAGAATAAAATATTGGTTGAACCTGAGGAAGGATGAGGGGAAATGAGCAAACGATGCAAAAACCAAATGACATTGAGGCACCACTTTAATATGTATGTGTTTCAGTTTGACGGTTGATTTCATTAGCAGATCTCATTGTTATGCACTGACTGTTCTCCTGCAGTATAATGAAAACTGAATTCTTGCTCAATGAATAGTCAAGAGGAAATATTTGGATTTGAGTGGCATATGTGGAAAAGAAGTGTTATACACACACATACGTGTGCAAATATATAAACGTGTACACACAAACACGTTTGTGTATATATAAATGTGTGTGTTTGTGTGTGTAATTCATGGTTTCACACATTGAAGTCACAGGTGTAGAGATTTCTTTAGTAGATGCACAAGGTCGTTTACTCAAAACTCTTGCCCCCTTTCAGCATGAAATGGTCAAGTTGTAAGTATCTAGTGATAAAATAGAAGGCATGATTCCAGATTATCCCACTTTTTCTGTTTATGACCTTCATTTAAGACATTGGTTGTGTGTAAAGTGCACAGATGTTTGAATGTGACCAGCATCAATAAAGCAGTGGGCATATGGACTCTGTCACTAATGCCTTGAAAGGGACACTCAGGATCTGTTTTATTGCTTCATTTGGCACACTGCAGTCCCATTTCCCATTATGGTTGCCATGTGATTTACGTGGGGCTCCTCAGAGAGCTGGAGAGAGAGAAGAGCTGTGAATGGAAAAGCTGTCTTAGCAATGTTTGCCTTGATCCTTGCTGCCCTTTATTTCATCTTGGACAATGACATGAGTTTAAACCTCTGTTAGGTCACGTGTTTTGCCATGCGGTACAAAAATTCTAATAATTAAAGCGTAAGGTTATTGACATTGCAGTGGTGCATTTCAAAGTCTGGCAGAACCTTGAACTTATGTTCATATTCTTACACCTACACTCCTCTGTTGCAGTAGAATCAGAAATAAAAGACATCTTTTACTTTTTTGCATTGTGTTTGGCATGACAGACTGATAAGTACCCTATGTCTCAGTGATGTCTGCTCATGTTTATTCTGCAGCCCTGAATGTTGACAGATAATTGCACTTGATTTATATTCAAGCTCTTTTTTTTTTTCCTTTTTACATGCAAATGCATGGCAACTTGCAATATTAAACAGATATGTACATGCAGCAGCTGAATTTCATACATATCATGAGTCTTCCCAACTGCAACACCTTCCTGTCTATTAATAACTGTAAGTTGCTGTACATACGTAAGAAATGTCATTTAACTCATTAGATGGCATAAACATATCGGAAACTATTAAGTATGAAGTATATTAAATACTCCTTATTTTAAAACTTATACATTGACATCTCCTTTTTGGATGGTCAAATATATCATTTAAAGTTTTTACTATTACAGTTGTAATCATATTTCTTCAAATTATCATGAACAATTACTCATCAAAAAGATACCAACAGTGATAAGTTGTGAAGATGAAAGCATAGTGATAAATGGCAATGTTATGGAGTATATGTAATTATCTGCAGAAAGCATTAACTTGCCTTTTCCTTTTATCCTTCAAAAGAACCACTGCAAATAAAATAAGAAATGTTGTATAAGTCGCTCCTGAACATATTACTCTCTTGGATTCATTAATGGCAAACGTAAATGACTATTGGAAAATACAAATGAGAGGAAAAAAAGAGCAAAATAAAATATTAATTGTAAATAATTTAAAAAGAGTTAGTTATTTTCAATCTGTCAACCCCTTGTCCTTCTTCTCGGCATGCGTCTAATTAAAAACTGTCGGCACAGCCACACAGTTTACTGACAATGCTCGCAGTTGATGGGACAGCAGCATGGAGATTGAGTACATGATGGATGTCAGACTGTGTAGAAGCATATGGGACCCCTGTTTCCAGGCTCCACATACCACCCTCTGAGCATGAAAATGATCCACAAGCTAACTGTCTGGTGCTGCTTTGAAGGACAAATGCATATTTTAAATGATTCACACTAAGGCCTCACTTCAGTTTTCCACTCTAACTACTGATGTTTCCACTATAATAATTGACTTGTTCTAAAATTGTTTTGAGTGTAAAAGCAATTATCGGTAATTTTCTGGTGTGATGGACTTTCTAAAAAAGCTTCTACCCTTGAAAAATGATGGTCCAGACACCAGTAAACAGCATACTTACCTCACATAGGAGGTATGGAGGCATTATTAGACTGACACATGAAAGGTGGCATGTGAGACAGGGAAATCAGGGATTAGATGGCGCTTGAAAGTGTTTCACATTTTAGCTACTTTGGATTACATTTAGTTAGACAAAAGAGACCGATGCCAGTGAGCATCACAGTCCGTCTAATCTTAGCAGCACTGTTCCCTTTTCTCCTACCAGCCTCACCAGTAATGGTTGTAGATCACTTGCTCCATACACTGCTTATTTACAGCCGGCATCCAGTAGCTTCAAGTGAGCTTTTCATCCTTGATAACAACCAGTCTTCTTGCCTGATACTCTTGAACAGGCTGTCTGGAAAGCACATGGTTTATGTTTTCTTCCAGCCTGGTCATAAAAAAGGGGCCCTCGCGAGTAAGAGCAAACCTGAGGTGAATTATACACCAGCTCTAAATGCAGAGTATTGATTTTGTTGCAATGCCATGTTGCCCCTTTTGATTTTGCAAAGCCCCTCACCCCCAATAGATTACTTAGTATACTTTTACAATATAAAAATGATAATTTTCTTGGGAGAAATTCCAGAAAAAAGATCATTTCAGTTATGCGGATGTGGAGTTTAGCACACGCTCACAAAATTACTTTCCATTCCTTCTTACTCTTTCGCTCATATTCAAAAGAAAGAGCAAAATTGTTCTTACCAAGGTGCACTAGGTAGTACATGACATAATATTACACTGCTGCAGTATTTATTGAGGGGAAAAAAAAGAAGTAAAAATGGAGTACATTACTGCTTCCATAGTAATGAACAGAGCTGCCTTTGAACTGTAAATAGTGAACCACTGCAGTAAACTGATCTACAACAATAACATTTTTGCATAGGAGCTTGAAGACTTACCACTAACTTGATTCTGAACACAGAGTACAGCAGGACTGAGGCGATAATATAATTGCCACAGAAGTCCATAAATCACGAGTGAAGGCTAACAAACATGCACTCTTCACTGAATCCTTAATGAGTCTTTATTTTTTTCACAGTGGAGGGCAGCTATAACCATCGATGTGATGTAAACGTATGATAGAAGCTTATATTCTCCAAGGTGTTCATCAGATTGCAAAACCTTATGTTTCCTTATGACGTAGGGCATCACATTGTATCTTGGAATCAACACATCCATTGCAAACCAAGAAATGTTAAATGAAAGGTACATAGATTTCCCCAGCTGTATGAAATCTATTAGGGTTAGCTGGCTTTGAAAATGTCCCTCTGGCTCACTGTAAGAAAAATGTCGTGAGATAGAGCAGTTTGCCCTGATGCAGGCCAGACTGAAGTATTTTTTTCCACTATCTGCTATCGGTCAAACACAACTCTTTATCACTTTCCAGGTGACATGGGAGTTGAGGCCAAGAGCTATAACTTTACTCAGAAAGACATGGGCAGAACGAAGAACTGATTGAAACTAAGAGGAGCAAGAGATTGCAGCTGAACTGTGAGTGTAGTACTGACTGATGTGCCAAGCAACTGCACCTGTTTACATATTACTGTCATTCTTTGACCATATTGGCCTGCTGTACATCAAGCTCTCATCCCAAACATCCTTTTTTGTGTAGTCAGAAATGATTTTTTTTTTTTTTTTTTAAATAAAATTAAAAAGAGAGTCTGCAAATGATTCATACCATTTTAGTTGTGAGGTGTTCACTTTAACATTGTCATGTTACATTGATTATAGGATAATAGCAGCATATGACAAATATACTCAGAACCTGCCCGTCTAAAAAAAAAAAATGTTGTTGGACCACCTTTAACTTCCATTACAACACACATTCTCTATGGCATCGTTTTGATAAGCTTATGCAATGTCAAAACATTTATTTAGGTCCAGAGTTGCATTTTTTTTTTCCCCCACAAGATCTTGTGTTGATGATGAGAGTGTTCTCCAGCACATCTCAAAGATTCTCAATGGGGTTCAGATCTGGACTTGGTGGCCAACCCATGTGTCAAAATGATGTCTCGTGCTTCCTTAACCTCTCTTTCACAATTTGAGCCTGTTGCATCCTGACATTGTCATCCTGGAACATCTCCGTGCTATCAAGGAAGAAGAAATCCATAGATGGAATAACCTGAAACAAGGTAAAAATGGACTCATCAGAACGCATGACCTTCTTTCATTGCTCCAGAGTCCAGTTTTTCCCTAGCAAATTAAAGCCCCCCCTCTCCCCCTCCAATTAGCCTCACTGATAAGTGGTTTTCTTAAGGTTAGGCATCTGTTCAGTCCCAATCCTTTGAGTCCCCTTTCCGTTGCACGCATGGAGATAATTTTATTTCCACCATTATAAATAGCTGCAAGTTCTGCTGTTGTTGTTGTTTTTTTCTGATTTGATTTTTAACAAGCATTTACGTAATCGACGACCAGCATCATTCAGGGTTTTTTTTTGTTTTTTTTTAAACGATCACAATTCCTTGAAGATGTTTATTCCCCACTATTCTTCCAGCTTTTTGATAAAGGAAACCAGTCTAACTCTGTACAGAGCCACCAAACAGCTACTGTAAAGCAAAGTGTGGTTTGTTTAAAACTAAAATGACACGTTAGTGTGAGATGACCAGCCAGCTTTTCATTTATCATCCAAACAATTAGTTGATAAACAACAAAAACATGTTTATTGTTATTGACTGACAGGCAGAGCACTAAATTTTCAAAAAGATATTTTTGTCTTTCAACAATTAAGCTGCACTGTTTGTGGAGTCATGTATAACATGATTCTATGATCAGAGTTCTAACTCATTTGCTGTGTGTACTTTCATCAGACTCATTATGTGAAGCTGAAGATGAAGTTGGCATTCATGCATACATCAAAGTTACATAAAACAATATTATATTAAGCACCTCTGTGCTTTATTTTCTTGTTAAACGGATTTTAATTTTTAGAAGGACATTATAAATGTTTTAGTCATGTCAAAGAGTAAAAACTCACACATTTTTCATTTGTAAAATTAGATTTGGCAAATTATGTCAATTTGTGAGTCTGTTGTTAAGATTTCCAAATGAAGGGCTACTAAACGTGTCAAGTCACAGCTGTAATATGGAATGAAACACCTGTACAGAGGTGTGGTACAGTACAATAAGGAAAAAAAGGACTTAAAGTATGTAAATTCATTAGTTTCATGCAGTCATTGAGTATTTTAATTGCATTAGGACATTCGGATAAAGGGTGGATGGTTAATATGTGTTTTTGAATGAAAGGTAGTCTGATGAGGCTGCAACTTTTATGTCTCATTGCAGATTCCATTGAAGGGTGTTGATATTCAGAGTATAACCTTACCTTCTTCAGTTACTTCAGTGTTTTGTATTTCCTTCTGGTGCAGAAGAGACGAACCAGGGATACAGAGATTATGTGTGTAATATGTAAAGTAAAAAGGGTTTCATGGAAAATCCAGGAAACATGATTAGACTGAATAGAGTTTAGTCATGATAGTATTGTGAGCCTGACAATGAGAAGAGCTACAATGGTCATCAGAGAAGATAATGAGTCTATTACACATCCCTCTAAATTCTGTAACAACACTGTTCGTTAAATAAGTCAGTAAGTCAAGTCACAAAATACAGGCCAGCCTTCTCCTCCTCCTCCTCCTCCTCCTCCTCCTCCTCCTCCTCCTCCTCCTCCTCCTCATCCTTATCCTCCAGGTTGTTGTTTGTATTATTGATATATTTTTCTTAACCAAGTAAACCTATGATTTTCTATTAATTGCTCTTATCTGCATCTCATTTTTTTCTTTAAGTCAATCTATTATTATGTATTAAATTATGTTATTATTGCTTATCATCATTAATAATAACTATGAGACATGATCAACAAAACAACAATGTTTTAATCATTTTTTCCCCCATATGTTTGTTCACTAGCTGGAAGCTTTGGATCAGTAATTCTTCTGTGTTCTTCTGTGTTTTCACATGTCCTTTTTTTTTTCTTTTTATGTCTTTGTCTTATTGTTGTATTTTGCAAAACATGTTAAAAGTAATCACCTTCTTTAATTTGGAAACTTGCAAAATAAAAAAAAAAAAAGAATAACACCAAACATCCAATCAACTCACAATCGGTGAACCATGTCATTAATTGTTTATCAGGTAGCTCTAAACATGGTAAAAGCAATGTTTGGAGCTACCTGCATAATTTACAGTGTAAAATATGCTGGCTCACATAGAGACTCTGAAAAGGGAATTGAAATCCAATATTGTAGCAGTTCACTTAGTTGCTGGAGTTATAACCCTTAAACAGACAGGAACAGAAAACAAATTGCAAAAAATTATTTCATGTTATTATTCTTCTCATTATTAGTTTTCAAATATGATTTTACGAGTTGGATCTCCCAGGATATGTTACCTTATTAAGGTTTAAAAAACAGAACCAATAAAGGAAACAAACTGTCATTTAATTTGAAGAGAAAAAATATTGCATTGTTGTTTGAGTTGATGGAAGGCTTTGTCTTTCATCTCTTCTTTCCCCTCTTGTGCAATAACTGCACCTGCAACCTGAACCTGAAGCTTTGGGCTATAGAACTTTTTTTAATTTTTTTTTTTTTTTTTTTAAACAACTGATCAAATAAGAACATGGCACATATGAATTAAAATCCACATCATCAGCATCTCTCTGCCTTTTCCCTATATCTGTTTATGTTCACTTTTTGTAGTTGGAAGCAGTTTTGTGGACTTTTTCCCGCTATGATGCACAAATGAACCATATTTTTACTGCATGAGATTGTTGTCTGTCCATCTGGGCAGAATCTGTACATTCCCTTGCCAGTAAAGACTGGAAAGTTATCCACTTAGTGGACATCAGTCACTGGTTTTGGGGTTGTTGGTCTTTGGAAGCAGACAGCACGTTCTGATGGTTTCTTGATGGTCTTACAGAGTTGAACAAACGCATTTGCTCCAAGCCCAAACTGTTTAATAGAACTATGGTCTGTGCCTAATGTGTTCTTGCCGCTGTATGTCAGGAAATGATATACCATGCCAGAAACATGTGCTTAAACAAAGGTCTTAATGTTCCCAATGGTGGAGTTTGGTTGGAAGACACTGTGCCTTTCCTTTCCTATAAAAAAGCTTACCAAGAGTATCTTGGTAGGTTGAGTTAACCAAACAGGGTGAAAATGAATTTATACAGTACACAGAAGGAATAAACTTCCAGTTGATATTAAATATGTTCCAGCTTTGGCCACCTTTTAAACTGAAAACTCACTTGTCTGTTTGAGGCATTTATTTAATCCTTTTTGCTAAAATCTTTTTTATCAATGACTTTTTGCTGTTCTTTTCATCCAAATGCCCTTTGTAAAGGACTTTGAATTGCCGTTGTGTATGAAATGTAGGATACAAAAACATTTTTTCTTTCCTTGCTTAGACTGGGTTATTTAAATATGTGGTAGAGGGTGGTTCTCTGTGACATGAGGGTCATGAGTTGGTTTTTCTCTTCCTTTTCCCTCTTTTGTATTCTTAAAGTGTTGTCTGAAATGTGTCTGACAGATATGGAGTCTGGAGAGGGACTGACCTCACCATCTCCGACCCCACCCTCCCTACAAAAGGTCTCACCCGTAACGAGCTCCTCCCCTGCCCCACCACAGACACTCTCCAACCAGTACAGTCCTAGTCCTGAAGGCAGGCTCCCTCTCCCCTTCTGTGGTAAGTACAAATGGCAAAAAGTCTCCTCACAACAACAAATGTGAGCTTTTTGGCTCAGATTTTAAGTAACTATGTTTGATCATTCTACAGTGGACAGGACAAAGCTGAAAAATTACTTAAGTTGATGTTCAAGTCTGTTGTGCCTGTTGTGCATTTCAACAGTTATTAATGAAGATGAATGCATTCATTGGGTTCAGCTGTATGTGAACAATGACAGTTTTATTAATTTGCTTTTATGCACACCACCACAGTATTTTAAAAAAAAAATAAAAACAGTCAAGATATGATCATAGTGTTGACCTACAGCTTTAATTTAAGAAATTTCACAAAAATGTGGTATTTACCTCTCAAGAATTATAGCCATTTTAAGCAAAATGTCTCAAATTTTCAGTTTCAAAAGTATTTGGACAGAGTGACATAATTGTGAATATCCATCCCAACTATCATCTATACCCACTTATTCATAATGTAGGATCAGGATGTTAGAGGCTATTTCAGCCATTTTTGGCCATTTCCCTGAATTTCCCTTCAGGGATTAATAAATATATTTTTTAATTGATTTTTTTGGGTGAAAGATGGGATATCAGGTTAATGTGTATACATAACCATCATTTTTAAAACTTGAATAAAAGTCTCTCTACAGAAAAATCCTGAAGTTTGGAGAACACCAGAGTTTTTTTCCCTGGAGATGTTTTGTCATGTCTTCACCACAGCCAATTTCAGTTGCTTCTCTCGTTCGCGTTCAGATTTTTCTCTCTGACTGTGTTGAAGAACATGAAAAAAACTTTTGCCTTCAAATTCAGCTTTCGCACTATGTTTAAAACCATTATCCATCTACTTTTATCTCTAATCTGGCTTGCCTGTTCTTGAATGTTACCAGTCATTTACACCTCAAGAGTGTGATGGTCCAGGCCTTTTAATGCCATTGAATTCACCAGCACTTTCTTTCTTTTCGAGACGCTGCATTAAAACGGCGCTATATACATGCACTGTTGTTCTTGTTGATTTGGCCACACCTGAGGTTCTTCTGCTCTCTCTCGAGCAGATTTATGTTGTTTTGGCCTAATGGTGGCCTCTTACATTTGCATTGAGATCTCCTTGGACTTCATCTTGTTAACTACAGTCAAACAGCTTCCAAATGCCAACTCAATACCTTATATCACCTTTCTGTCTGTGTGGTTTGGTTAGCCCTAGAAAATGGAGGTACTTGGCTTAAAATGACTGTTATTCTTAACTGATAAATGCCATATTTGTTGGGAAACCCCTTAAGTTAAAGGTGAAAGTTTACACCTTTGATTACACCTCAGATTTTAATTGCTTTATTTCAAAACTATTGTGATTTGAATATAAGGGAAAAATCATAAAGACACTCTCATTTTCCAAATAATTTTGGACCTAACTCTATGCTTAATAACTATACTTCACATTCCACATGTATTAATGAGATTAGGACACTTTCCTGTTTTCTTCTTTTTTTTTTTGGCAACACATTTGACAATTTTGATAGGAAAGAAAGCAAATTAATTATGAGCAATGTTTTAAAAACCTGTGCACTGCAGACCCTTGAGGATCTCTTTTGACAGCCTTTAGCTCCACTTTATCTGGTAGGTTTTGACATGTCTGTCAGCCTCACACTGAGCAAGCGGCCACCAACGTATCTTGTTTTCTCTGAATACTAATTTTGGCCAAAGCCATTACGCACTGAGCAGTAGTGAAGCATAAGCTGTCAGATTACCCCTGACCACAAAATGATGTGCGGACTTTCATGTTTAATTTTTTTCATGATAAGTTGCTGAAAGATTGTGGGGTTTTTTTGGGTTTTTTTCATATATGTACCATATTATCAAAGTAATGAAGAATGAAATCCTCATAATTTTTTGGTTTTCACATCTTCAACCTAAACGCTCTTAGAAATCTTTCTAATATTTCTCAGTTGAATACAAAACGCTGAAAGCAAACGGCACTTGTAAAGTCCCATTTTTGTCTTGATTATAAAGTACAGTGAATTATTACAAGGATTACTCTTCAATTGTGCCCCCCCCCTGCCCGCCTGCCCAAATTAAATACTCAAATTTACTACAGGAAAAAAATATGCTTATTGTCTGGTAGAAACAAACAGCTTTGGTCTCTTTTTGCTGACTTGTCCTGTTAAGGGACCATGCTCTATTTCCTGAAACAAAAACAGGAATTTAGCTAAAGCCTGGGGTTCATGGCCAAACAGTTGGCCAAGAGAAACAAATAAAGGGCAACCTCTAGTACAAGCCAGTTTGGGAGGTGCTGAAAAAAGAGAAAATGTGTAGATGATGTTATAATGTGCTTAATGATGCTGTTTTTAATATTTTTCTGTACTGCAGTAAGCATTTGTTAAGTGATCATTATTATTTTAGAATTAGGTTATTTGATTGATTCAGGTCAACAGTTCAGGTCAATAAAGTCTGCTGTAGAAAATGGTATGTTACATGCGTTCAAACTGTTTATTTCTATCAATGTGTTACTTTAGGTACAAAAACGAGTTAAATGTCTAAATGTCTTCCCATAGGACAACAGATTATGTTATGCAATGCGTTTCTTTCAATTTTCATTTTCTGTCAGTTTCAGAGTTGAGTTTAATTTTTTGACAGTAAGACATATATCCACAGATATCCTGTCTTGACTGCATGATTTTTAGTGAAAAAATAGACTTATAAATACATTTTAAAGACCTGAGTTGGAATGGCGGGACATTTTTGAAGCACCTCTGTTCTGCCTTGTAACAGAGGTGGAACAGGAGAGACGAGCTCTTTGTATAACGTTGGGCTGGCATTGTGGACCATGTCGCTTTAATCAACAAGGTTGAATAAAGCGACATTAAAGCAGTCTGCACAGTGCCTCCGCATACTGTGTGCAGTCACTGCACTGCCACATCAGTGGCATAACATGCCTATTGATTTTTCTAGGAGTCTTCAAATAGTGGCCTTGTTGTTTTTGTTCTGCAGGTCGTTCATTGTGGATGACGGGGGATGAGCGTTCAAATATGTTCAACAATCCTGCTTTCGGGCTGTATGCAGCAAGCTCAGGCTGCTCCGAGTTTGGAGGACTTGGAGGTCTGGGTTTGTCTATGATGACTGCTCATTCACAGTCGAGCACCTTTCCAGGTATGGAGATGGAAGTGCTGAGTTGTTTATTTCGAATGTGCGCATATTTGAAATGCAACATCAACATAATAATAAAAGCAATCATGTGCTTGGTATTCTTCACAATTTTTTTTTTTTTGTCAAAAAATTATAAATTAATTTTTCTTTACCTAATTGACCCTTTGTCAGCCTTCTGATTGGTCCCTGACTGACCAACCCAAAAAAAATCATTCTCTGTTGCTACAAACAGGGCGGAAAATCCGGTTGAACAAAATATCAGTCTCTCTAACAATGGAAAGAGCAGAATTTTTGTTTGCTTGTATCACCATTTAAATAATTAGATTATTTTTTGTTGAATTTTGTCTTAGTAACACTTTGGAACACACTGCACAGAGTAGTGAGGGTGCAGCGTATTTTTTATCCCAAAACGGGCAGAATTCCGAGCTGTACCACCAAAACTAAATAGGCTAGGCAGCAGTCTATAAAGCTATACATATATGTGTGTATGTATATGTGTGTGTGTGTGTGTGTGTGTGCATATATATATATAGCTACAACTGCTTTTCTTTTCTTAAAATGGTTCAGCAGTGTGCTTGGGGTACTCGGGGCCCTGCCTCGAAAAATGGTCACATATGGTTTTCAAAGGTAAATCTGTTGGTGGGAGCCTGCCAGCATCAGCTGCTTGCTCTGCCATGCTGTTAACTAAATTAAAACATTCTGTTCTCACAAAAAAAAAAACCTGTTTTGTTCCGAAGTGTTCCTTTTTTATTAATATCCAGTTGCTGTTGGTTTTCTTTGGTACAGCAATAAAGCAATGTAAAAGCCCATTTTTACAATGGGAGTGGACAGGAGAGATGATAATTTTGTCCGACTTAGCAACAGGGGCCGGACTTGACAAAGGGTCAGTTCTATGAATTTTGATATAATTACCTCAAAAGTATTACATTTAGAAAAATTATGTGATTTTCACTAAAGTACAATTCCATTTTAACCTAACTTTCTACATCTTAACCTGAGTGAATAGTGGACTTGGATAAAAGACAGATCCTATGAATATCTACATAGAGTAGCTATTTATTCCTAACTGTGCAGTATCCTGCTGCCTGTGCAGATTGGTGGAGGCCAGTTGAGGCGCACAGCCGAGAAACTGCACCGGCTTTCTTTCCCCCTCTTCTGAGTCTGCATCCTGTATTTGTATCAACCTTCAAGAGAATCGATACTGTTGATTTACAGTCATGTACCCCAGGTACAGTTGCATATCCCACAATTTTTGTCTTTTTTTTTTTCCTAAGGCACAGTAAACACTGATTCCATAAACATAGTTTGTGCCCCATGAGGCAATAAATAAGCAAGAAACATTTAGGTTTTTCTAGTACATGCATATGTTACTCCAATTCCACAAAAGTGGAATATAATGCAATTAAAAGTGGAATAAAATGAAAATAAAAGCAGAATGCCATGCAACATGTGAAAGAATGTCTTAGAGAGTCTCTTAGAAATAAAGATGGACTGAGGTTCATCAATCTGCAAAGAGAGCAGTATTTACAAATTGTGAAAAAGTTTCAAAATAATTTTCCTCAGTGTAAAATTTGAAGGACTTTGGATAGCTCATCTTCTACAGAACAATGTCATCAAAAGATTCAAGTAATCTGGGAAAAACTTTGTGTGAATTGCACAAGTCTGAACAGCAATAATGGATGCCCCTGATCTTCAGGCCATTGAGAGGCACTGAATTAAAAATTAGCATGATTCGGTTCTAGTGGAAATCACATTTGCTCAGGAACACTTCTGGAAATCAATTGATGTGCCACCCAAAGATGCAGGTTAGAATGAACATAGTATAATTTCTGCTTGTTGCAAAAAGTTTTTTTCTCCCTATTATGTCTTAAAAGAAATGTGTATTTGGTTTTGAGGAAGCAATATAGATTTCCCAGATTTCGCTAGATTGCCTTATCAATCTAATCCATGGCCACAAGATATCCTTTATGGCATATATGTACATGATCCAGAAGCACCACCACTTTCTCAGGGCCAGAGCTCATTTAAAATAGACTTAGACAAAGGAGAAGCCTGTCCTGTGTCCACATACTTGAGATTAAAGAGAAGAGGGACGACACAGCATGTTATCAGCATTCAGAAGCCTGCGTCTCTGATGGTATGGGGGTGCGTTAGTGCCTATGGAATAGGCAGCTGACATATTTCAAAACCAAATATCCATTCTGAAAGGGGGTTCAGTTGAGTTGAGCCGGTTTTAGAAACTGAGGTAACTTATACTTGCAGTCTATTGCTGTGGTAACTGACTCTGCGAACTAAACCCAGTCGAGCAAGTTTACTAGAGTAACTTCCTGTCTCTTCCCCTTCATGAAGCTGAAGCAAATTCAGTTTCATCAATGAATCGATCATATAGCCGGCATCATGCCCGTTTTCTATACGACAGGGATACTGAACATACCCTGTTCTATGCCAATATATGATGAATGTCAATATTTAAATTACACATTCACTCTGTAGTTTCTCCCTCATCAACTGTCTTTCCTTCACCGCAGCAGCCATCTTACATTTCTACAGAAAGCCACTTGACTGCAATAAAATCTTTAATTCAACAAAGAAGAGAAGGATTATCTCTTCCGTTTGCTGGTGTTGCCATGGTGAATCACAGTATCGGAGCTCCATTCATGATGGCTCTTTATAGTTGCTGTAACTCAGGGTCAACATACTTGCAGTTAACTGAACCGACTCTGAACACCTGGGGCCTGTACTGCGAAGTGGGGTTAACTTACTCAGATGTAACCCGGAGTTAACCTGCAAAACCGGGGTTGACAAAAACAGGCTATCTCGGTACTGCGAAACGTGGCTTACTTGGTACTGCGACGGTTGATTTGTTGAACCTGTGTAAACCTCGGAGTTTGTGTGCGTTCACATAAAAGTGCATGTTGCCGTGCACTTTACTGTTTTCGATGATTCGATGCTTTATGAAGGGAAATCAAACACATCAGCCGCTAATAAAGCAAAGCAGGTTTTTTGCCAACAAATTGCTAATCGGGAAAATGGGTAAGTAAGGGTTTTTTTCCCCTCAATACATTCTTTAAATCTGTGTTACAGATGATTACTAACCTATGAAATGTCTGAAATGTTGGAGGAATTACCTACTTTCAAATAATGATGCGTAGATGCCGTATAATTCAGTGGAGGGTGTACCTAATGTGGCCATATTCTGAAAACACAAAAACACAAAGTAGCTTTATAAACCATACGTTTATATAAAACAGTAGCCTAAGTGTGTGTGTGTGTTGGGGGGGGTTGAACTTGCAATCTCCTGCATGGGTGGTCACCTGTTTAACCATTGTACCATACAGCTGTTGAGAGTGCACATATTTCGTAGATAGACTGTATCTCACACGACTCCTATTTAGCTAATTGTAAGACAAATAGTCAGAATAATCCATTCTTTTCTTAATTGGGCTCCTCTACATCAGCATTTATAGTCCCCCTCCCCCATGGACGCCCTGGAAAGGGCGTAAAAAGTGAACATGTCCGGGCAAAAGAGGACGTTTGATCACCCTAGACATACAAATACCTAGATATAAAGTTCATTAATTCCTAAGTGGGATACCTTCACTATGATTGTTAGACTATATAACCGACTGCTTCATTACTTTTATTATGCACATGGTCAAGACTTTTCCACACTTTGCTTTCATTGCTGGTGCAAAAGGCGTCTTGCAGAACACAAAATGGTTTGCAAGCCCGAGCTCGGACTGAACCTATGCAATATGATTGAAATTAAGCATGTCAGGGCAAAGATCTTAAGCTCTACCCCCTCACAAGTTGTGCCCCAATGTCACACGGATCATCCAGGTACAACAGCATTGTCTTGGGAGAGATTGTTGGTGGGCTGTACTTATAAAGAGAGTGGTTAAGCGGAAACCTCAAGTTAACCAAGCACATAACCTGCTCAGACCAGGTTTGAGATGTGGGGTAAATTGCCACGGCAGCATACCTTGATCTAAACCTATCCACCTTTCGTAGTACGAGTTAGTTGGGAAGTTACTTCTCACGTGATCAAATTACTCTCAAAGTTACCCCGATAAGCCGGTTAAACCCGCTTCGTAGTACAGGCCCCTGTTCTGAAACCGGAAACTCTGAGTTTCTTAACTCAGAGTTTGTTGACTCCGAGTTAGTTTTTTGGCTCTGAGTTTGTTGAACCTCTTTTATGAAACAGGCCCCAGACCTTTTGTAAATAAAATGTGGATTTATAAGTTTTGCAAAGGATTCCAATGCATTCTGTTTTTTTATTTTCAATTACACAGTGTCATACATTACTGGATTCAAGTACTGATCTTAACATTATAAAACTTAAATTTTGTGGAGCATTTTTTTCCCCATCTAAACTCATTTATAATGTCAGTTTCTGTAGGTGTTAATGGAACAGTGAATGGTGGGAGTGCTTCCTCTCCTACTGGGAACTCCACTGTGAATTCATTTCCAACAAAAGAAAATAAGGTGAAGGCTGAAGCCATCACTGGTCAGAGACAGGAGAGTGTCCACGAGACGCTGCAACTATATCAGAAGACCATTCAGAACTTACAGGAAAAGGTTAACATTTCATCAAGTTCACTTTGCTCCCTTTTTAATGTTACAAATTTATTAAACATTTATTTCAGTTTTAACTTAATTTACCTCTTTAATCTGATTTAAAAAGCCCTTGAAAAGACCACCAGAGCTATCCAACACAAGGGGCTGCCAGTTGGTATCTTTGTCAGAAAGCTCCAGCGAGGAGGAAATCAGCAGTGATCCAGACGACATGGAGGAGGAAGATGACGATGGTCAGAGCAGTGACAGTGAGGACTCTGATTCTGAAAAAGAGAGTCTGATTAAAAGAAAAGTTCAAGTAAGTGTGGTTATATCTATAAAGAGCACCAGAATGTTTATAGAGACTCTGCGAATCATCTGAGATCTTACGATGACATTTTTTAAAAGCTTGACAAAAATCAACAGAATGTTCCCTTATTTGCTTCTTGTATAATAGCAATGCATAGAGGAATAATGGTGTGTCTTAGCTGAATTGTTTTATCTGTTTATCTGCTCTGGGTTTGTCAAAAGCAACCAGGTGGATGGTAAACTCACTGTATGTTAGCTGACAGAGCTGCTTCCATGAGGTTCTCACAATACGAGTTGATGTATTCTGTCTTCTTGTTTTCCCTCATCCTCCCACTTGGCAGCTGACACACAACACTTACGAGAGTAAAAGGAAGAGATGTCGTCCTTCTGATGAAAATACCATTGGGGAGAGTCAGTTTGACAGTGTTCCTGTGACTTCTTCGTATCGCCTCCAGTCACACTCTCATCCTGCGGGTCTGCTTGAGTCCGCCGTACTGTTTCAACAGAGTACCAGGAGTGTAAAGGAGGAAAGTCAGCAGCACATCAGTGTCATACAGACCACAGGACTGGCAGTAAGCAACAGGCCTTCAGCACAGTCCCTTGGGAAGGCTTGTACAACGCCCTTCAAGTCCTCAAACAACCGTTTTTCACTCCCCAATTCATCAAAGCATTTGACCAACCTAAAGTCATCAACAGACCTCCCTCCTTTTCTTTCACCAAAGCAAAGCCCGGGCTCTTGCTCTCCTAAGCCTTCCACTCTCTGCTCCCGTAAGAAGCCCCATTTCCTGTGTTCCTCACCAAAACGCCCACATGTTGGTTCACCCAAACATCTTTCCCTGTCTTCTCTACCCAAACCACCACTGGCCTCAAAAGAACCTTCAGATAAACCCAGTTTTTTGATGCCCTCTGGGAAGTGTACAAAGCCCCTTAATGGCAGCGGAAAAATCCCAGACAAAAACTCATCACACCTGAGCACTTTGAAGCAGGTAAGCTTCACAATTCTGCATTGTAGTAGGATTTGTTTTCTTCTATTTTTTTTTGCCTCAAGATATTTTTTTATTCTTTTACAGAACAGTAGCCCTGTTTCTTTTCTCACTGTCCATCATTTTTCTGTCATAAAACAAATGCAACACATTGTTCCTTCACAATAGAAGACGAATACTTGCAAGCTATTATTGAGGCTTTTTATTATTATTCATGAGCGTCTGACCACTACATGACTACAAGTGACAATGTGGTTATCTCAACAGAGAATACTTCACAAAACTGACAAGCAATTAGCTCTGTTGTGCTTCAGGATGTTTTTTTTTTCTTCTTTTAATCAAGAGAAAAAAATGAGCCAGTCTTACAGGACTCGGTTATTGTCACCATTGTGTGAAGGTGGGGGATGGAGCAATCTTGAACAAGACGGTTTTAATTCATAGGATGGTTGCATATTAAATGCAGGCTTTTGTTTGCCAGAGTTTGACAATAGCGAATCATGAAAAATGACAGCTAACTTTTTTTTACAGTGGCATTAAGCCAAAAGAAATCTGAACATACCCTTTTTTTTGTTGTTGTTTTTGTTTTCATTGTTGATGATAGACTTTCACTGTCCCTCTCCCTTGTCACACCTTGAATTTCTTCATTTACAGCCCATAGTAATATAATAAGAGGCACAGTTTGAGTAATTGTTTCTTTTTTCCCTTTTATTTACCAAGTCCCTCGATTCGAACGAGTGTGTGAAGCAGGATTCTTCTGTGCTACCTCAAAACCGAAGCTGGTATGAAAGTCACTAATCAGTTTTGTCCTCTTGGTTTACAGGCCCAATATTTGTGAGATGAAATCACCAGTTATTTATTGTCTTTCCTTTTTAACAGTGACACAATCCTTTTCCTGAACCTCCATCCTAACGGAGCAACCCAGACTGCAGTTCAAGATGCTCCTTTGGCACTGATCGCAAAACCTCGCCAGCAGAGCCACACCCCCAACAGCAAACCACTCTTTGCAGCTATCAGCCCTCCCCAGCTCATGCCCATCAACTTGAGCACTGTCTCCACGGAGATATTAAACAGTTCTGTTTCCCCACATAAATCTTCTGCCTCAGCACATGCTGCCAGAGCAGCGACGTCCAGAGGAGTTCTGCATGAAGCAAAGAGCCTCACTCAAACCAACCCATCCAATCCACTTGTAGACACCAGAAACCATGAGTGTGATTTCCACAGCAGAAAAGGCTCAGATGACTCCTTAGGTGATGATTGTGATGATGACGATGAAGATGAAGAATCTGACAGTAGCCTTTCAGGTTAGATGAATTATAGACTTTTTGTTAATGTCATAAAGATGCCATTAATAACATTGTCGCTGCAGGGTGTCAGACATGACTTTCTCTTGGAAATTACCTGTGTTCTGTGTGGTTTGGTTGTGCAAGGAATATAAATTAGAATATAACAGAGCTCTGTCTGTTTGTGACCCTCTGGAATCCCCTACAGACTCAGAGAGCAATCTTGAGAGTGACTCTGATGACTCTGAGGATGATATCAAGGACTGTGTTGAGGCAGAAGCGGAAAGCGCTGCAGACAGGACTTCTCTGAAACCAGCAGAAGACTCATTTTCTATTACTAAGTCCTCCCCAGATGTCTCAGCCAGTCACTCACTGCTAAACCTGCGGATTACCAAGCCTCCAGGCCTACCAAGTAGTGGTTTACTCAACCCCATCAACAACAACAGGGCCTTGGATGAAAACCACACCACATCTCCATCCTTCACATCTGCAACAATGCCAGGTAACAGATGTGTTTTCTCAAAGACAAAATAAATCCTTAGCCCAGCTGCAGTAAGTATTTAATATACTTTAATCTTTGATCTAGGCATCAGGGATGTATTATTCACTCAGATGGTAAAACAGGATCCTTCCCTGAGTCAGCATTACAGCCCTCTATGGAAACAGATGTTTATTTTTCCAGCATGAAAACTGGAATGTACAGTATGTTTCCCAATATTGATGTGTTAAAAGTGGCTTTCTGGAAGAAGTTGTTTTATCGTTGTTTTATGACACCCAGCAGGGTTTTGCTTCAGTAATCCCGACAAATGCTTTATACATATATCACTGGATGGACTAGAGGCAAATGACTATTGATCTTTTCTTTTAAAGTCTATACAAATTACTTCAAAGATTAATTTAAGATGGTATTTGCTAGTAAAGCAATGACAACGAGGCAACAATCCTGGAGGGGATCTTAGAGAGACACAGATTTATTTATGCATTACTTACTACTGCTACTTACTTTTGTGTTGTTGCCAATACACTGTGGGTTATTATATGTCTGAAATGTGAACCTAAACCCCTGAACTCTGGAATGGTTTTCACTGGACGTTTATGTATATTTTTCTGCATTCATGGTACCCCAGTGGCAGAAGAGAATTCCCACTAAAAGATGCTGCACCACCATGTTTGATTGTGAGGATGGTCTTATTGAGATGATGCTCAGTGCCTGGTTAGTTATCAGATTGGAGGTTTTTCTTCTCAGAATCCTGCTTGGAATATCACATGTTTGTAAAAGAGGAGTTTGTTAAATGGGTCTTGTTTGGCGATTGTTTTTGTGTTGCCGCTCCATGACAAAGTTCTGATTGTTGGACTTCTGAACCAATGGTTGTCCTGCTGTAGAGAATGAATAAGAAATAAATCTTAGTCATCACCAATCATGCAGCTTACTCACTGAGATTCCATTAGATAGAAATGGGTCATTTTCCTTTCAAGATTATGATAATTAAATTGAATTGTCTCGCTGAATCTTTTCACAGTCGCATGAACTGCAGAGAAGACTATAGATGGTGAAACCTGTCTACTGTCTTTGCAATTTTTCATGAGATAATTTTATCTTTACTGTGATGATCCTCTGATAAACTTTGGAACAAAGTAATGAACCATAACCCTCTTTTGCTTAAAAAAACAAAACAAAACAAACTTGAGCCGTTGGTGGATGTTCCTTTCAACAAACTTTGACGTTCTCTGCTGCCACTAATTGATATGCTGATTGTATGATTTTCCAGGACAGTGTTACTTCCATATTCTGTGATTTTAAGGTTTTTCCTTCCCTCTCTACCAACTTTTTTATAGTGTTGCTGACATCAAATTCAAATTTGATTTGTTTAGATTTTCCTGACAAATTCAGCTCAGTTCAAAAATACTTTATTAATCCCCAGTGGGAAATTAATTAAATAATTTGACCAATTAAAAAAGTAATAAAAGATTTTAAATTGAAATAGGGATTCAAAGCAGATAAAAAGCCTTTTAAATTGCACCTATGAATGTGTTCCCCTCTCTTGGCACATTTGGTATTTGTCTTGATTGTTGTGGGTGTAAATGACCTCCTGCACTGGTCCTTAATCCGACAGAGCTGGAAAAAAATATCCTTCATATGAAGACGTGTATTTGTTTTAGTATGTTCTGCAGATGATGTGCAATGTTGTCCATTATGTTGTGCAATTTATGCAACAGACCTCTTTGCACAATCAGTTTCAGAGGCTCTAGAAGAGTCCATGGTTCATGAAAATTCCAAGAAAGGGAAGTCCAGTTACCTTGATTCATGGTTGATGATCCTTGATTTTTGGAGGTTTCACTGCTGCACCTACAGATGGCTTCAGATAAAACTGCACTTTCTAGCACAACCTTATAGGAGATATGCAACATCTAGCTACAAACAAGGATCTAAGCTGCTCTGTGCTTTCTTTTAGACATCATCAGCATTGCATTTTGAGTACAGTCTGTTGTCCAGGTTATCACCAAAGTATTTTTGTTTGCCACCATCTCAATTTTTTTCTGCCTGTTACCAAAACTGCCCAAGATTTTTTTTTCTTTGTATTTCTTTTATAGAAAAGTAATGATTGAATATCAAGAGAATCAAATGTGGGAAAACTTTAAAGGGTCCAATAGCTGGACTTGTCTCATTTTTAATTTTTCTCGTGGATACTGCCGTAGAAACAGCAATTTATGAATGTGCTTTCTGAAACTGAGAAAAGTAATGAGCAATTTCTCTCATTTTCTAGGGTCATTGAAGAGAAAGAGGGTCACAGATGAGAGAGCGCTGCGACTGCCTCTTGAGTTTGGGTAAGATATTGTGTGTACGCTTTAATTCTTGCCTTCATTTCATTTGTTCTCTTCGTCATATTTACTGTGTTGGTGTTGCTAAGGCAGTAAAGTAAAACATCAACTCATTAATGGCTGAAAAGTGACCTTTCCTAAAACATCATTTGCAGTTCAAGTTTCCTTGTGGAGCAACCTCAGACGTATGTTTACCGATTGCAGATTTGATCGTAACTATTTGTTTACCATATTAAAAAAATAACATTAATTAAGCTATCATTACTTAAAGACAAATGAATAAGAAATGCCGTTTCCCAGCCAATCACTGCTTGATCACACAAATAAATGTAACTCTCCCAGTTAAGTCTTGATAACTACTGAGATCCAAATTTGACTTTAATTATGTCTTCATCCAGAAAGGTGTAGGAGTATACTACAAAGGAAAACATCCTCACCTTCCCTTTAGGGGCCTTGTTGAGTTGTGGGTCATTCTTTAGTGCGCAGGAAATGAAATGGGGCCCAGCAGTTACACATGAGAGCTCACACGTGTAACACACACATGCCACATTAGCAGCTCCTTACCCACAAATTCTGTAGCCTTGAATGAGCACAGCCTTTCATCTTTAAGGGAAGCTTTTCATCAAACGTTTCACAGGAAGCTGAGGCCACAAAACTATATGTTAGCTGCTCCCCTGTCTGGAGTAAAAGCCTGCTTGTCTTTTCTGTAAGCCATAGATGCTCTTCTGAAGAAGTCATGGGAACTGCGGGGTTGCCCCACTTGGCCATAACCATTTAGGGCGATGATCACAGGAGACAACGGAGGCACATACCGTACGATAAACAGCTGTTTGCTATTAAACATGTTGCACTTAGTGTTCAATGTCTCTGCTCAGGTGGCGGAGAGAGACCCGGATCAGGGCTGTGGCAGGTCGTCTACAAGGGGAGGTGGCTTACATTGCCCCATGTGGGAAGAAACTGCGCCAGTACCCGGATGTAATGAAGGTAAAGCAACACTGCTCACCTTGACTTTTTATACAAGGTGGATTTGAAGCTTTAAATTGCCCATACATTTCAACAGCCGTATCCAATTGCTGTTTGTAGATTATTTAATGTCAGTTAATTAGTGTGTATTATTATTTTCTCTACAGTACTTAGTCAGAAATGGAGTAACAGAAATCTCACGAGGGAATTTCAGCTTTAGCACAAAAATTAAAGTTGGTAACTTCTATGAAGCCAGAGAGGGACCAGAGGTAAATACTATTCCTTTTATTGTGTTTTTATATGAA
Organism: Arrhamphus sclerolepis; assembly: GCA_037176975.1. NCBI lineage: Eukaryota > Metazoa > Chordata > Actinopteri > Beloniformes > Hemiramphidae > Arrhamphus > Arrhamphus sclerolepis. The sequence goes on from JBAMYA010066276.1 coordinate 23,811, forward strand.
CTATCTCCAAAACAATGCTGTTGTCTTCATAAAACATTACCATAAGATAAGATATCCTTTATTGATCCCCGAAGGGGAAATCCATGTGGTGTGGTTATTATGACACTGCTAACTATTGAAACTGTTAAAATTGCAATGGGAGAGATTAAACTATAACAACCATACTGTAGTAAAGAGTGAAGGTTAAGTACGTCCTGTTATTGTTGCTTGTTTGAATCCCTCCTCCATATTCTCAAAATTCAGGGTTTACAGTGGTTCATGCTGGCTGAGGACGAGATTGTTCCCACCATCATAGCAATGGATGGGAGGCGCAGCCGTCACACACAGTCAAAGCACCAAATGACAGGAGATGGCACCGTTGTCAGACATCGTCATCCTAAAAGTAGTGGTGAAAACAACTTTCGAAGTGTCAGTGATGCCAAGATGTTACGTAAACTGGAGGCTCAAGGTCAGTTGGCATCATAGGTGTATAGAAAATATAGTCTCATGTTGCACCTCTCATTCATGCATTGTGGTTTCTTTCAGTCGATACCCAAGAAAAAAGTTTTCCAAAATCAATTCCAGTTATTTTAAATAGCAAATATCTTAAACTGCAGAAGAGATCCTACATGATCTGGTTTGGTTCCTCATATTTTCCCCGGACATGCTTGCAGCATGATTTTTGTCTTGTAATACTGTCAGTGCAAATATAATTGTCTTGCTTTGGTTAGTGAGTGATTTTTATTTATTTATTTATTTATTTTTAAAATTCAAGTCTGACCTTTTCTTTCCACCCCCCCTCTTAAAACTGTATTAAACAGAAAGCAAATATGTTGATTTCTCTGTTTATCAGACAGTAACCACAGCAGAATAGATTCAAGTAGCCCTTGTTGTGATTCATGAGGTTTTATTTATTTATTTATTTCATCCTGTTTACTAACATTTTCACACTCTTCACGTCGAGGGTGCTTGTCACAAAAACTCCTTGCACTGTCCTTGGGAATCATTTAAAAATAAAAAAGAATATGGGAATCTCTATTGGTTAGCTTTTCATTTATGTTTTTAACGTACGAGAGTTTCATACTGAATGTTGTAATTTTATTTGCCTCATGTTGCAGAAATAGCTCGAAAGGCTGCTCAGATCAAAATGATGAGAAAACTAGAAAAACAGGCCATGGCACAAGCGGCCAAGGAAGCAAGGAAGCAACAAGGTAGGTCAAGTCAGAGTGCTCTTATTGTCATTACAGTGTTAAAAACAACAACCTCATACATTTCCTATACACTCTCCATCCCAACAATTAATTTAAAAAAAATGCACACTAAGCAATAGAGTCCAAATAAGAACATGCTGTCCAATTGAACATGACATGAATATTTATTTGTAACTGGCTGCAGTCTAATTTCAAGATTCAAGATATTAAAGTCTTTATTTGACATCTGTACTTTGACTTCAGGTACATAGGAAGAGAGCTCACCAGTCAGAATTAAACAAGATGACATAATAAAAAGGAAACGAGAAATAAATAAAATTAAAAGGTTAAAAAAAGAGATAAGAGGCATCAGGAAATAACATTTAATGAGAAATGAAATTAATAGTACACCTAGTTATAAATATACATTACAATGGACTAGGTTCTGGCAGGTAGTGCATTCACAGATAGTAGGTATTTGGTACAGTGCATATGGTCAGCAGATGTTGCACATTAGCTAAATATTGCACTTTGGTTAAATATTGCACATGGTGTAAGTTTTATTCACAGGATAACCAGTCACTGTTTTGCCATCAGTCTGACTGTGGCAGGGAAGAAGCTTCTGTAGAACCTGCTCCTGTGTGTAATAATACTGTCTGCTCTACTTTTCCTCAGAGTTGTATGTTGTGCCATTTATGTTTGAGAAGAAAGTGAGCAGGGTGGGATGTGTCATTTAATGATGTGTATGTGTGTGTGTGTGTAATGAGACTCTTCTCTAAACTAGATGATATGCTGAATGCAAACCTAATTTCTTTATTTTCAGCTATAATGGCTGCTGAGGAGAAGCGGAAAAAGAGGGAGGAATTGAAGATTCTTAAACAGCAAGTAAGAATTTTCTTTCCCATGCAGATTCAGCGTTATCTGCCACAGCAACTGAAATGCAGGATCTCCTGGTGCCCTGCTCGTGCACAGTGTGAGGTGTAAAGAGTCTAAGCACAGTTGAATTTCCTTAAAAATATTCAGAAAGCTGTACCTTCTCCATCTACGCAGACCTGCTGCACTTTTTCACCTCACATCCTGTTCCACTACTTTCCAACATGCATGACTTAACAGTTAATTCATTTGATCTCACCTTCATCCCTTCACCAGGAGAAGATCAAGCGCATTCAGCAAATTCGTATGGAGAAAGAACTCCGTGCACAGCACATTCTTGAGGTTGGTCCTGAAAGTTATTGCAGAAATGTTTTAAAACACTTCCTCTCTTCCCTTGATAGGATTAAAAAAAAATAACCCAACCAAAGGCTATTCCTAAATTATGTAGCCCTACATTTAGTCTGTACAAGTGACTAATGCCTAATTGGTTCTCTACAAAAGTGTCACTGAATATGAAAATCTCCTCAGACTGTCCTGAAGCTTAATACAAAATGCAGTATTTCATTAAGCAGGAGGTGGCACAGAATCCACTGTGGCTAGGTAAAACACCTATTTTTCATTCCCTCACTAATACGAGCTGTGGAGTATTTCAGCCTTCATAAATCAAATTTCAGTCGACACGCTTGGCAA